>PVHX01016319.1:0-43635 GCA_004024805.1 Geosciurus inauris
GGGATATGCCTATTAACTCTTAACTTCACATTTTAAAGAACAGAAGGGAGACTGGTAAGGTAGAAGAAGGGTATCAGGGTAAGGCAGGAGGAGAGGACAAGGGAAGGGACTGGGGAATTAAATTGATCAAATTATTTTAAGTGCATGTATGAATATGCCCCAAATGAATACAACTATTCTGTATAATTATTATGCACCAATAAAAAATTTTAAAAGAGAATACCAGAATAATAGGCATCATCTCACCTAAACTTCCCTCTATTTCATAAATAAGGACTATAGAAACAAAATAAACAAAATGATTTTCATAAAAGAGAAATGGGTCTCTGAAAATAATTGAAAAGGAGCAATTAAGTGAAACTCAAGCTCATCAGCCTCCTCATTTCTCTCCTGTCTTCAGGGTTGGAGCTAGAAATCTGATTGACTACCTCTTTTCTCTTTATCCAGAGGAAGCAGAAGGAGATCCAGGCCATGAAGCGTCAGCTGACTAAGATCGAGGACCTGGGAGACAACATGGAAGAGGCTTTGATCCTTGACATCAAATACAGTACCATTGGTCTGGCCCAGCAGTGGGACCAGCTCCATGAGCTGGGGATGCGCATGCAGCACAATCTGGAGCAACAGATTCAAGCCAAGTACGGAGGATCAATAGCCAGGGCAGGGAGGGTGCAGGAAGTTAACCAATGGCTGGGGTTTGGGCACTAGATTGAAGAGCTGTTTCAGAAATAGTACACTCACCTCCAGAGCCAATGCTCTTTCTCATTTCCACAGAGGGACTATTTCAGTTTTTATTGGGGTCTATCGTGAAATAAGACACATCTTTTTCCCTGAGTCTACCCATCATCTGCTTCGACAAGTGACTCTATCCAATTCTTGGGAGTCCCTTCACCATCTTATGTGATCTATTCAGAAAATATTCCCTTTTGCAAAATGATATTTGAAATATAATATCTAGAATGGGAGAAATATTCAAATATGGCCTAATAGAGCAGAACAGTAAAAAAAAATTTTAGATAAATTATCTCAAAGCAGCTTTTTAGGTCTCAATAGTTTTTGACAGTATTTTTATCTATATCAGGGATTGGCCAACTTTTCCTGTAAAGGGCCTTATTAATAATGCTTTAGTCTTTGCAAGTCCAGTGATTTCTGTTGTAGCATTTCAACTTGGCTGATGTAGTTGCAAGGCGACCAAAGATCATTCATACAGAAATGAACATGTTCCAATACAAATTTATTTGTGGACACTAAAGTTTGAATTCTATATAAATTTCAGGTTTCATAACTGTTCTTCTTTTGATTATTTTCAACCATATAAAATACATAAACACCATTCTTGATGCATGGACTATGAAAACAGATGGCAGGATGGATTTAGCCCATGGAGCATAGTTTGTCAACCTCTGAACTATATGACTCAAATAGCATATTGTCCCTTAAAATTCTTCTCTCTTTCATGTGGTATGTCTTCTGCTGTTCTTGTTATATTTCATGGGTTAATTTTTGCTTTCCTTTCAGGGATACCATAGGTGTGAGTGAGGAGACACTAAAGGAGTTTAGTACCACCTATAAGTGAGTAGAACTTCATAGTTGACTGGTGCATTGTTTTCCAGACCATTCAGAATTAGTTGAAAACTAATTAATCCTTTTTTCCCTCTCTGTGACTTGATGAGATCTTAAATGAAGATCTAAATATGTTAATTTGCTTCAGCCACAGCTTTTAAAATAAAATGTCCATTAGATTCTTGGACTAAATACATTTTACTTATGCCCAATTCTTTATGATTTTCCCTCTATTCATTAGGTTAAAAAAATACAGAGATACAGAAAGGCTCTCTACCCTGTTCTCTCATGATCTATGTATGACATGTCAGAAAAGCTGCAGCTGATGCAACAAGACCTATTCCTTTCTATTTTAGTCTTGGTTCTCTCTTGAGCTTGATCACATGTTTTTATTCTTTAGACATTTTGATGAGAATTTGACAGGGCGCTTGACTCACAAAGAATTCCGATCCTGCCTGAGAGGACTCAATTATTTTTTGCCCATGGTGGAGGAGGATGAACCTGAGCCTAAGTTTGAGAAGTTCCTGGATGCTGTGGACCCAGGGAGGTAAAAAGAGGACCAAGAGTCAGATAAAGGCAGGGATTGGGGCTGGAGGATGTTTCTGTCAACTTTTTCACTGCTGTGACTAAAAGATTGTATCAGAACAATTATATAGGAGGAAGGCTGGCTCCATTCCTTGGGGACTCAAGGTGAGGAAAAACATAGTGGTTGCATAGTGTGGCAGAGGGATGCAGCTCACATAATGATCAGAGAGCAGAGAGAAAGATCTCTGCTTGCCAAATACAAATATATACCTCAAAGCCATGCCCCCAGTGCCTCATGTCCTCTAGCTACACTCCACCTCCCTTCAATTACCACTCAGTTAATTCCTTCAGAGGTTTAATTCACTGATTGGGTTAAGGCTCTCAACAACCCAATCATGTCACTTCTGAACCCTCTCTCATTGTCTCACATGTGAGCTTTTGGGGGACATCTCATTCAAATAATAACAGAGGGAGAAGCATTAAAATGAAATGATCCCTAAAACATGAAATAACTTATTTGAAATTAGGGAAATGCAGACATCGTAAACAAATTGGGCAGCTCTTGATTTTCTTTCATGAATAACTCAGAAGTAAATGGCACTAATTCCATCTCAGTCCCTAGCTCCACAATTTTACCAATCCATGTTTTATGTTTGATTTATGAATTTCAGCTGTTTCAAAGGATGGAACTTGAGAGAAGAATCTTTTCATATATATGAGATCTTAAGGAATGTTAGATGATTCAAGCACTAACACTTGAGGGTAGAAGAGTGTGTGCTCGTGAGAGTGGTGTAGCCAAAGACTGAACAAGTTACTGTTTGGGACCAATTCTTTCTAATACCGAAGACCCAAGAAGACAAGCCACTATTTAAATATGTGGGACTGGTACTAATAATTGGAAATTCCAAAACTATGTAAAGAGAATGACCCCTGTGAAACAGAGTCTGGAGCTTATCAATGTTTATTTGCCTGTAAGGTGGGGGACTATCAAAATGGAGAGTATAGTCCATAGTCTGAGAGAGCTTATTTGAAGGAGGAACTTGGAGAATAGAACTTCTCTGTGTCCTCAGGACACAGCATAGCATGGAAAGAGAGCCTCCCTTCTTATCTGACTTGGGAAGGTCCAGCTTCTCCTCTGTTTCTTCTATAGGAAGGGCTATGTCTCACTGGAGGACTATACATCATTCCTGATTGACAAAGAGTCAGAGAACATCAAGACCAGTGATGAAATAGAGAATGCTTTCCAATCCCTGGCAGAAGGCAAGGCTTATATTACCAAAGAGGACTTGAAGCAGGTCAGATTCCAGCTCTTTCTGTCACTATGCTCTTACAATCTTGATTTTGGTCATTTCAGTCTTGGTTGCCTACTTTGAAAACCCCACCCACCTACCCATTTGTAATTTTTTTCTTCAGACTTCCTTTTTCACAGTATGTTATTTGTTTTGTCATTTCATTTTGTCTTGATGAAGCTCAAAACCTACAGAACTACTCTGTTGATTAACAGAGTTAATCCAAAACCTGTAGCTCAGTTGTTAATGCTAATTCATTTCAAATTTAGAGAATGAGGGATAGAGAACAGTGAAAATGAGTAAACTCTTTTCTTCAAGGAAGAGCCAAGCTGAAAATTTGAGTTGGCCTTTTTTTATTACAAATCATAAATTTATGACTAAAGGTTTTGATAGGAACAGAGCTTGCTCCTCCTTCCAGAATTTCTCCACCTCCTGCACTTAGGGCATTCAGGATGCCCCAGGGAATCAGCTATTTCAAATCTCTGTAACTCTCTCATTTTCTTTTTATGCTTTTTAGGCCTTAACCCCAGAACAAGTGTCATTCTGTACTATACATATGCAGCAGTACATGGATCCACGGGGTCGAAGTCATCCTGCTGGCTATGATTACGTTGGCTTCACCAATTCCTACTTTGGCAATTGATAAGCAGATTATTATGGATCATGGAATATCTTGGGTTTGGAGGAAGTATTGGGAAATGAAGGAAACAGGGAGGGTGGAAAAATGAAAAGATGATTGTGTGTGTGTGTGTGTGTGTGTGTGTGTGTGTGTTACATTTATTGCAGGATCTAAAATATATATCAAGCTTGTAGGGGAGTACAAGAAGTTAACAGAGTTGGAGGAGAGGAAGCTATGGTTTTAATTTCAGAGGCAACTAGTCACTGCTGAGGAGTGCCAGACTTTATTTTTTTATTTGTTAGGTTTCTGTATCATTTTCTTGTATTCAGATTAGAAAACAAAGTATTTTTTTAAAGGAAGAAATTAAATAAAATGTTTCTGACCCACTTGAGCGTCTGTATTTCTGGAAACCATACTATTCTCATAATATGGACATTTAATTGTACTGTAAAGAATGGCCATAGTAGAGTAGATAAATTAAATCCAAGGTAATTTGCCATTTCTTTTTAGCTTTAGAATGTCTTTACATTCTTACATTTGAAAATGAAGATATTTGATCTTCTGGGTAACTGCAATATTTTTGTCTATAAAATGGAACCATACAGAGATCAACATGGAGAACTTTTTTCTCTTTTTAACTTGTTCCTTTTTTATTCTTCACCATTATAGTAGATGTTATCACTGTGAGAATGACAAAATTCCAGTCCATTAGGGCTCCCCTCCTTGTCCTTCACTCCCCTGAATTTGCTCTTAAGTTTTAATGTAGTAAAAAGAACATTTATGTTATTTTTAAAAAACCTTTAATCTTCAATTAAAAAGTCAGTAGAATTTTAATAAAATTACATAATTAAGAGAAAAACAAGAGGCAGTGTTCTTTCCAGGAATTTTCAGAACAGGTTTGGTCTAAACAGGTTCAAATATTTACACTGTGGCCTGATTTGTAAATGGTGATGATGTCATTTAGTCATGAGAATTCTTAGGTCTTTTTTTGCTTTGTGTAAAACTCCTAATATCCCACATAAATAGCCCTCACCTCTCAATATGTGCACATTGCCACTTGATTATCATCTTGTCTCAATTCCTTTCTCTGCCTGGGAATTAATCCTTCCTTCATCCAGGGAAAACTCCTACCACAGGATTTTTAAAAATTTAAAAGAATTTTGGTTAACACTAAAAAGTTATCTTCGCTGCTAATAAGTAAATACTTAAAGTATTTTACTGACTTGTATGGACAATCAAATACTATATCATGGAGTAAAACAATAAGAAAGCATTTTGAAAATGAAGGTCCACAAATATCTAAATTAATTACAAGTAGCTAAGAATTTTCCAGTTGAAAAGAGTTTAGTCCAGCAGGCCACCACAAATCAGATTTGTATAGTATCACATAAATCCAAGTGTGGAGAGTCTAAGACCATGCATTGAAATAATAAAAGGCAAAGGTAATCACGGTTTTACCACTACGCCCCTGCCCCAAGATGGGGAAATAAGGCTAGAGCCTCATGAATGCTAGGCAAGCACTCTATCACTAAGCTACATCCTCCGCCCTCCTGCCAAGAATTTTCAAGACCTAAATCAGATTTTAGGCGTGTGATAAATGAAAAAGTGTTCTTTACAAATACAATTAATGCCATTAGTGAGTAATATATAGGAACTATTTATATAATATAATATTTGTCTGAAGAAGCAATTAAAATGCTTTAAAATAAAATGGTCAGACCTATGTACATTGCCTTCTGCAATCAGATCTATGCAAAAAGTATATTTTTAATCAGCCTGCATAATTTAGTAGGAAACTATATTCAGTGTATAATATTATAACAATTATAATTTATATCAAATATCCTTCTTAATCTCAAAGTTAAGTTCTCCTAATTAATATTCATCTTTTTTTGACCTCTTTTTACTTACTTTAGACTATAATCCTTGCCTTAACCTTTGTTAATTATCTTCTTTATGATTTACGGATTAGAGCCTGTTCCAGAGCCCTAGCTCTCAGGCTGCATCCTTGATTTTTTCTTTCTTCATACCTATTCCTTTGTTGGCTCTCAAAAATTGTATCATTTTTAACAGAATGTCTCTTTTACTTCTTATGAAACTTTCTGATTCCATCCATCGATTTCTTGTTTTCATACTTCGCCTACATATAGCTTGACCTATTTCCCAGTATTTATTTCTCTCATGTCTTTGGGATCTTGATCCATCTTCCTATCTTCTCCAGTCACACATAGTTCTGGATAACAGCACTTTGTTCAGCTCTACTGTGATATATATAATTCTGGACACAACTGTCTACACATTCTATCAACACAGAATGATGTTGGCTTCTACCAACTCAACTGGTAAAAAGATAAGGTTCTATAAGGTGATACTGACTAGAAACTTCAAAAAATAATAGATGGGTTGTATTGTGTACATCATGTATTTCAGGCTTTGTTCTAAATACTTTTTATTAATCTTCATCAAAAATACTTATCAAATGGATATTGTTATCATTCCATTTTGTAATTGAGAAAATGGAGATACAAAATGTTAAGAAATTTTCCCTAGGTCATACAGATAAAAAGCATCAGGACTACTCTTAAAACTCACCAAGCCTGACTCCAGTATTTCCTTCAAAAAAATCATGAGTTGAGTATATATGATATGTTCACATCAGGGAGACCTCTCTTTTTTTTTTTTTTTTGGTACTAAGGATTGAACTCAGGGGCACTCGACCACTGAGCCACATACTCAGCCCTATTTTGTGTTTTATGTAGAGACAGGGTCTCACTGAGTTGCTTAGTGCCTCGCCATTGCTGAGGCTGGCTTTGAACTCGCGATTCTCCTGTCTCAGCCTCCCTAAGTGCTGGGATTACAAGTGTGAGCCACCGCGCCCAGCTGAGACCTCTCTTTTGTTCTCTCTCTCTCTCCCTCTCTCTCTCTCTGTATCTAGAAGGAGTGTTTACTCTTTTAAAGTACATGGTCAAATCCTTAATTAAGAGAGGGACTTACATAGACTATTTCTGTTGTTTCTTACTCAAATCAATTATGTCAAGTTCTATAGACATGGACCTCAGAAATACCTAAAAAAAAACCCCAAGTGACTTCTAACCCTTTTGTACTTTTGACTACTTCATTTGAAAGTTAGACATACCTTTAAATATTGCTTAGTGATTCTTGGAACATCCTTACTCACCATTGCCCAGTGGACATTTTGGGATTGTTATGCTGGGTTGTTGACAGGTTGTGGAAATAAATTTTCTCAAATCCCTCAGAGCAATGAGTTATAATCCATCCTACACTGAAAAGGACTCTAGGGTAGATGGCCTCTCTCCTCAGACTCTGAACTTTGTTATCTAACTAACTTACCTACTTCTCTCTATTTTGTTCTTTTTTTCTAAGATGTAAGTTCTTTCTCCCAAATTTAATTTTCATCAAATTCTAATTATAAAATGTGTTTTTCCCTTGAAAACATAAAAAAAATGAATCCCAATCTGAATAAAATATATCATCCCAGACTAAATTCTTCCTTCATTTCTGAAGTCATTCCTCACTTCATTGCTCAATCCTGTGGATCTGAATCCATTGTTTCAGAATCTCTTATGATTTGTAGGTTTTTTTCAATTTTCAATGTTATAGTTGCTATTCAGGCCTCTGCCTCTCTGGAGGATGATGGAAATGGACTGATTACTGGTCCCTTTGCCTCTGGTTTCTCCCTGCTGAAATCCACCATCCTCCTTGCCACTAGGTTAGTCTCAAATCATGTCACAGATACCACTTTACTATCTGCTCCCAGGTTTATCATGTCCTGTCTCCTTCTCCCCAAAGGATCACATCTGAAGCAAGGTATTCAAATTGCTGCCCACCCCCAACAAAGTCCTGACTTGAGTAAACTTCACAGTAATTTCTGAGACATTTTCAGCTCTCCTAGACAACTAACTCACCAGCCTCTGAAACAGGTCTATGTTGTCTGACCACGCAGCCTGTGGTTATTCTGTTCTCACATCTGTGAATGTCCTAAGTCAATGCACTCAAGATTAACTCATTTCCTAGGAATGAGTTCAAGTCTTACCTTAGAAATGAAAGATTCTCTGATCCTATCCCTCCAGAATAACATTTCCCTAAGCAAAAATCTAACATCATTTTCCATAACACTTTCCATAACACTTTCATAATAGCAACTGAAATTTATTAGGCAATCACTATAATAGATTATTTACATTTATGAGCCTCTTTAGTCACCAAAAGAAAACTATGAAGCTATAACCATTTTTCAGATGAGAGCTTTTAAACTGAGGAAAGGTTAAGCCACTTACTTAGGGTTGTACAGTCAGTTAGTTTGAAGAGCTTACATTCCGGCTCCCACTTGAAAACTCTGGGAATTCACTACATTGTTTTACTTATCTCTAACCATGCCTGTCATCATGTATGGAACATTGTAGGTGGAATGCTGGATAGACAGAATAGATAGTTCTACAACAGATTCAAAGGATAATACCCTAGTTAGGGAGCAAGGAGGGTCCTTGACACCAGAAAACACCAACAGTTATCAAGGAGAATAGGAAATAAATACATTTTCTGAAATAGAATCTGCCCATCTTAGATAACCAATTAAAATGAAGGAGGTAAACTAATAAGGAGTCAGAGATAGAAAGCTCTACTATATAAAAATATGAAAGATACCAGTGAGAGGGAAAATAACCTACCTTTTCATTTTTGCTAGGTATTATTCTGTCATACTACTTTTCACTGAGTTCCAAATATTGGAAGAACATTATAGGTCAAATATTCTAATCATGGTATGATTTTGTAAATCTCTGTACGGACCCTGCTGGGTTTCTGCCGGCTATGCCTTGAACTTGAATATTCCAAATTTCCTTCATTTTGTTCAGCTCAGTTAAAAATATTGTCATGATCTTAATGAATGAATAAAAATCTTAATTCTTAATGGGTTTCATTAATTAAGGCAGCATCTATGAGGCTGAAAGTGAAAATTCATATTTTGTGCTCACTGTGAGTTGAATACAGATAGCAGAGTCAGAAGTCCTCCCTCTGCTTTCTCACGTAGCCTGGGAGGAAGGACAGGAGGCAGGATGGGGCTTTTCCAATGGCTGCTGAAAAAGACAGCTTTGGCCTGAGGTCTGGAAAATCTGGCCTTTTGGGCAAGGTCCTTGGTCTTTGACCAGCTTACACAGAGGAAAGAGTGTTCTTTTGATCTAGTCTTCATCCTTTACCCAGTAAGCTTCCTCGGAAAGCATTCCTCAGAGCTGTCTGCACAGCCTGATTTCTTAGACTATAAACAATAGGATTGAGGAGAGGGGTCACCACAGTATAGGTGACAGCAATAAGCTGATCCCGCTCAAGAGAGTAGCTGGCTTTTGGCCGTAAGTACATGAAAGAGGCACAGCCATAGTGAATAATGACCACTGTGAGGTGTGAGGCACAGGTGGAGAAAGCTTTCTTCCGTCCCTCAGCAGAGGGAATCCTCAAGATTGCTGCCAGGATATAGGCATAAGAGATGGTGATGAAGACAAAGGAGGCCAACAGGACCAGCAGGCTGAGGATGAGAATCCCCAACTCACTCAGTCCTGTATCTCCACAAGCGAGGCTCAGCACTGGTGGCGTGTCACAAAAAAAGTGTTGAATCTCATGGGAGCTGCAGAATGACAGGTGGAAAATGACCGATGTCATTCCTAGCCCAAAGAGGTATCCACTCAGGAAGGAGGCACCAACTAGCTGAGCACAGAGGGTAGGATGCATGCGGCTGGCATAGTGCAGCGGGGTACAGATTGCCACATATCTGTCAAAGCCCATGATGGCCAGAAGGAAGCAGTTGCTACAGGCCCATGAGGCAGAGAAGAACATCTGTGCAGCACAGCCCACATAGGAGATAGACTGGCCCCCCACAACCAGGCCAGAGAGCATCCTAGGGATGATGCCCAAAGTGTAGCAGGTCTCAGAGAAGGATAGGAAGGAAAGGAAGATATACATGGGGGTGTGCAGGTGGCTATCCAGCCTGATGACCACAATAATAAAGACATTGCTGGTCAGGGTGACAAGATACAGAGAGAGGAACAAGGCAAAGAGCAGGAGTTGTAGTTCACCAAAGCTGGAGAATCCAAGAAAAACAAAGCCCCTCCAGAAGGTCACATTGTGCAGCACCATTCTGAGGGATATTCCTGATAGGCTTGCTGATGTCTTACACCTTGCTAGTAGAAGTGTAGTTTCATCAAAAGGCAGCTGATATGGATTCACTTTCTTTGTGTCTGTAGTAACCTGAAAAGAAAGGCCTGATTTGGACGTAGTCAAGTTTCAGCAAGGTATTTGTTATATTAGGCACAAATATGTGTCAATCCATTCTTACGTGTATGCATGTACATATGCCTTCAAATAGATACACAGTCATTACACACATTTATGTGCACACACTTACACACACATATGACTACATATGTGTAAGCATATACAAAGCACTCACACATAATTATGCACATTTTACACATTCAAAAATATGTTATTACATAATGACCATGTCCACAAATACATCAGGCATGCCCTTACATGACAAATGCATGTGTATTTGGGTACATGAGAATTTGAAGATACATGTACCACATATATAGTCATGTACTTTTATTTAGACATACACACACTGCTTATTAGAATGTGGAGGTGAAGGGCTTAATGAATATTATTTTATAGATCAGGAAACGAAAGTCAAGAAAGGTGAAGTTAATGAATAGACACTTCACAGAAGAAGAAATACAAATGGCCAACAAATAAATGAAAAAATGATCAACATCACTAGTAATTAGAGAAATGCAAATTAAAATTACACTGAAATTTCATCTCACTCCAGTCAGAATGTCAATTATCAAGAATACAAATAACAAAAAAATGATGGTGAAGATGTGGAGAATAAGGTACACTTAAACATTGCTGGTGGGGGACTGCAAATTGGTGCAATCACTCTGGAAAGCAGTATGGAGATTCCTCAGAATACTTGGAATGGAACCACCATTTGATCCAGTTATCCCACTCCTCAGATAATACCCAAAGTATTTAAAATCAGCACACTATATTAATGCAGCCACATCAATATTCATAGCAGCTCAATTCACAATAGCTAAGCTATGGGACCAACCTAGGTTCTCTTCAATAGATGAATGAATAAAGAAAATGTGGCACATATACACTATGGAATATTAGCCACAAAGAAGAATGAAATTATGGCATTTGCAGGTAAATGGATGGAACTTGGATACTATCATACTAAGCAAAATAAGCCAATCTGCCAAAACCAAAGGCCAAATGTTCTCTCTGATATGTGAGAGCTAACTCACAATAAACTCAGGGGAGTGAGGGAGGAAGGAGTAGAGGTTCACTGGATTGGGCAGGGGGGAACCAGGAGAATGGAGTGGGGATGGGATTGGGAAAGACAATAGAATGGATCAGGCATAAATTTCCTATGTTCATATATGAAAACACAACCAGTGTAACCCCACATCATGTACAACTACAAGAATGGGAAGTTACATTCCATGTATGTATGACATGTCAAAATACATTCTACTGTCATGTATAACTAAAAAGAACACATTTTAAAAAAAGTGAAGTTAACGTCTTGAAGGCGCACACAATCAGGACTGGTGAACAAGTATGGTAAGTGCTAATCTAACATTATTTCCCCCTTACAAGAATTTCTCTCTTCAGACTCTGCGAGGTATCAGTCCTAAGGTAGATTAAAAGATATCTTACTCAACATTAAACATTTGTGTCTATACAGCCACTCCCTGTGTCATTTTATCCTTTCTAAATTCCTTGGGCCGAGTAGGGAAGCTCCTTTTTCATGCTAAGACTTTGTGAGTGCTGAAGAAAAAATGGGGCCCGTGGCAGGTTGTACATCAGGCATCCTTAGCCCAAAATCAACCGTCAAGCTCTGTGCCTACCCCCTAAAGCATGGGAGATCTCTGACAAGGGAAGATTCTCCACTCACCAAGTAGGCTCACAGTGAGAGCAAGTCCTCGCTTTCAATAGCCATGCACTAGCCAGCCTGTTCTGAGGTCCATCTCAGAAACACCTATTTTGAGCAGAATGATGTCTCCAAATGGTATCAGGAAATCTCATTCCACATCTCCAGCCCCAGGTGGTGAGCCATATTTGCTTCCATCCAAACAACTTTTCTCTCTAAGGATTCCCCAGTCCCAATGGGTGCTGTTTCAGGAAGCAGGTCTAATTTTGATTCTTGTCATTAGTTTGGGAACATCCTTTTGGGGAAAGCAGAAAAGGGAATATGAACAAAGAGATGCTAAGAAAGATCATGATTAAAGCAATAATTTGTATATCTATTGTGGGCTAAATATTATATTATTTTGACATGATAAATCTCTTAAAACCTAACAACCTAGAGAGATAGTTACATTTTATAGATGAGCAAATTGAGCCCAATAGAGTTGAAATAACCAGGCCAAGATCACAGAACTCACGATTTGTGCTTTTAAATGCATACCATAAAAATGGAATAAAAACAGGAATTTGCCTTTTCTCTGCTGTTGTCTCAAGATGTTGATAATGGCTATTTCATGTAGTGTCTGGTTGCGAGTCTTTCTGAAGACTATCCTGATCTCTTTCGGGGTAATTTTTTTCCTTTATTCTCATATGTCTCCTCTACTATTTTTAGATGCTTTTTCTTAAAAGTAACTTTGCCTTATTTGCATTCTCTTTCCTTTTTTTTTCTATGCTGCTGCAATATCTGCACCCAAATTTATAATCTACTCTCCACCCTTGGGTTCTCTTGAAACCTCAAAATATCCCCCAAATCAGCCTAAATTAATCACTTTGCCTAACTAATCACTCTCAAAGAGCATGTTTCTTCAATATTTGCACCTGCAATCTATATCTTCACTTGCTCACTGATTCAATAGGAACAGTAATAATGATTGGTAACATGAATTCATACCAGACATTGACTAACTTCATTATGTGGATTTAACACTCACAACATTTAGGGATTATTATTATTTTCTTTATTTTTCAGACAGATAACTGAGACATAGAAAAATTAAATATCTTATGATAACAGAGCTAATTGTTGGTGACACAGTGGCAAATAGACCCCAGAATTTTTTTCCTAGTCACCATAGTATTCCTGGTACCCTGCATCATTTAAATAGTCAAAATATGAGCAAGATGTGGCCAGGAGTGGTGGCCCATGTCTGTAATTTCAGTAATTTGGGAAGATGAGACAAGATGATCTTAAATTCATGCTCAGCCTGGACAACTTGGAAAAATGCTGCTTCAAGTTTAAAAAAATAAATGAAAAGGAATGGGGGTGTAGCTCAGTTGTAGAGTCTCTTGGGTTCAGTTTTCAGTACTCCTCACTCCTCTCCCCCAAAAATAAGATAGATGAGCGAGATTTAGAAACAAGTATAAATACTAGCTTTATACCTATTTTTCTTGCAACATTTTTTAATTGTTGGTCTAGGGATAACAGCATGTACTTTTAACGTAATGTACTTAAACTTTATATTGAATTATTTCCATTAAAAATACAGAAAATTTACAATGACATAATCCCACTTACATAAATCTACATATTGTTATATTTTTAAACTATTATATACCATTATAAAGAAGAACTATTATATACCATTTTAAGAAAAAATTCTGTGCATGCATATTCTTTTATATTTAACCAATGTTTACCATTTTCAGTGCTCTTCTTTTTTGTTTATCCAAAGTATTATGGGTTCCAATTTCCTTCAGTTTGAAGGACTAGCTTCATTATTTCTTATAGTGCAGATTTACTGAAACACATTATCTACATTTTTATTTATTTGAAATTTGTCTTCAATTTTTCTTTAATTATAAAACGTTTTGTTGTGCCCATTTCCTGAAAGTTTTATTTCAGCTATTATACCTCTATAGCTTTAGATTTTCAATTGGTTCCTTTTTAGAATTTCCATTTCTCTACTATTATATCTGTGTACTTTTAAAAATTATGTTTGTCTTTTAGTCCTTGAATACAGTTATGATTCTTGATGTGAATACTACAAAATTCAAACTGTGCTCCCTTGAGATCAATTTCTGCGGACTACTTTTCCCTATGTGTAGATTGCACTTTACTAATTTTTTTGTATATAAGTAAACATTTTTGGTTGAAAATTGAATATTTTGGAAAAGAAAATATTACAGTAACTCTGAAATCTGGTTTTTTTTTTTAATTTTTCTTTTCTTTCTTAAGTTTGCTCTTAGTTGGAAGTTAACGCTCCTGAACTGAATACACAAACTATTTCTCACTTACTGCCTGAAGCATTGGATGTCTCTGATCAAACTCTTTGACTTCAAGAGGCTGCTTCTTTTCTTCATTTTTTACTTTTCAGTCTCATCTCTTCATCTCCACTATTCATACATGTCTTAGCTGTCTGTCAGTACAATTTAGCTATAAGAAATATTTGTACAGATTTTACTCTCAGATCTTGAGACTCTTCTTCCCTGCTATTTCCTAAAGTGGTAATTACTTTGACACTCCTGAGTTCTGCTGTCTGACATCTCAAGCCAGGAAGGTGCCCATTTCCATGCCTTCAGATCTGCATGGCAGTAGAGAGTTACACTTAGTCAAAAGCATATCACACTCATAAATACTACCAAGAGCTATTCAGTCTTCTCTCATTTTGTCTGTTTTGTTATTGTTTATAGTTTTGTTTCACTGCACTCCTTGTGATGAGTCAGGACTTTGAACACAGACAATATTTAGATTTGGCATTTCAGCTCTTTCTGTAGCTCTCTCATTTACAGAATCCCCCTTTAAAATTCCCAGTATTACTTCTGTTTTAAACTCTGATCTTTCTTTTATATGTTAATTGAGGTATGCTGAAGACCATATCTAAGTAAGAAAACTTCAATTTCACAGTATTTACCTAATGTTATAAAATAGTATTATTTTAAAATTAACTGCATCTCAAATTTTTCACTGCATTTGGTCCCTTTTCAATGACTTCAAAAAGGTGTTTTTAATGTTTTTGTCCATAATTCATACTTTTATTATTTTCTCTGGGAAAGGAAACACTAGATTCCTTCACATCATCAACTGCCCCTTTCATATCCATGCTCAACACCCAACTTGCCCTGTTTCTGATAAAATATCTCCCTCCTCAACCCATCCTTTAATCCAATATTAAGTGGGCCAAGAGTTTATCAATCTCTGGCTGCAGTAACTGGTACAAATGGTGGACAGATGAACAAAGTTGAGCAAATAAATTTCTCTTTCTTTTTATTTTTTAACATAACTTATGGTCAAAGAATAATACATGAATTTAAAAATAAAATATTTCTACTTTAAAAATAAAAAATATTGTTAATATTTATGAAATGCACCTAAAATTGTTCAAATTTGTAGTTTTAAATTCTCATATTAGGAGAGATGAAGAATTAAAACCATGACTGGTGCTTAAAAGAAAAAGATTACCCAAAAACTAAAGAGAAGAAAAATATAGTAAATGTATAAATAATAAACAATACAAAAGAAAAGAAAATTAACAATATTAAAATCTATGTCTTTGAAGTTCTTAGGGAAATTGATACATTCCTATCAAGACTGATCAGAATGAAGCAGGAAGAATTACAAAAAGCAGAGATTAAAGAAGGAATATTAATTAAGATTCTACAGGGAATTAGAATAAGTACATTATGAACAAGTTAGTGTCAACATTAGAGAACTTAAAAAAAGCAAAATTCTTTTAAAAGAACAGCCTACTAAAGGTAGCAAAAATAAACAGAAAAGCTGAACAGCCCCAAATTAGGTTTTGTTGTTGTTGTTGTTGGGCGGGTGTACCACAGATCAAACTCAGGGGTACTCAGCCATTGAGCCATATCCCCAGCCCCTTTTTGTATTTTATTTAGAGACAGGGTCTCACTGAGTTTCTTAACACCTCACTGTTGCTGAGGCTGGCTTTGGACTCATGATCCTCCTGTCTCAGCCTCCTGAGCCACTGGGATTACAGGCATGGACCACTGCCCAGCCCAAAATATGTTTTTAAAAATAGACAAAAATATTCAGAAATAAAAACAAATCCATTTTATCACATACAATGGGATTTAATTCATTTTTGTGGCTGAATAGTATTCTCTTGTATATATATACACCACATTTTCTTTATCATTTCATTGTGATGAACACCTGGGATGATTCAGTATTTCACTATTGTGACTAATGCTGCAATTTGTGCCAAAGATGGAATGGAACAACATCTTTCCACTTCATCAAGTGAAATGAGCTAGACACAAAAGAATAAATATTGCATGTTTTCTCCATATGTGAAAGCTATAGACTTTGACCTCACAGAAGTGTGTAAAATAGGAATTAATAGAGTCTGGGAAGGATAGGGGAGTGAGGGGAGAGGAAGAATAAATTCTAGGACTCTACTGTACAGTAGTGTTACTATAGTTTACAACAGTTTATTACATATTTTATGGAGAATAGAAAATGGATATTAAACTTCAAATGTGAAGAAATTATAAGGAGATGAAAATACTAATATCCTGATTTGATATCAATACATGCTATAGATGTATTGAATTATCACATAGTCCTCTTTAAATATGTACAAGCATTGTGTTAATTAAAAAGAAAAATGAAATTTTAAAAGTAGGAAAAATTAAAATTGCAGATTCAGATAGTTTAGAATACTTAAGGAAAAATATGAACAATGGTATGCAAATTCTTTCAGGGAATAAAATTTTGTAAAACAATTCATCTCTCTCTCTTTGTTTTTTGTTACTGGGGATTGAATTCAGGGGAACTTGACCATTCAGCCACATCACCAGCCCCCCAGCCCTATTTTGTGTTTTATGTAGAGACAGGGTCTACCTGAGTTGCTTAGCGCCTCGCCATTGCTGAGGCTGGCTTTGAACTCACGATTCTCCTGTCTCAGCCTCCCAAAGTGCTGGGATTACAGGCGTATGCCACCATGCCCAGCTCATATCTCATTTTATGAGACCAAAATGATACTTCAATGGAAACCTGACATGTATATTACAAGAAAACAAAATTATAGGCCACTGTAACACATCAACATGGTTTCAAATGTCCCTAACGAAAGATCAGAAAATACATTGCAACAATACATAAAAAGATTATATTCCATAAAAAGAGGATCTTATTCCAAGGCAGTGAGACTGATTTTTTAACTAAAAATATTAATATAATTTACCACATTAATAAAAGAAA
This sequence comes from Geosciurus inauris, assembly GCA_004024805.1. Classification (NCBI taxonomy): domain Eukaryota; kingdom Metazoa; phylum Chordata; class Mammalia; order Rodentia; family Sciuridae; genus Geosciurus; species Geosciurus inauris. Next base: position 17,204 of record PVHX01016319.1, read on the forward strand.
TGATAAAACATTAATTTATTCACCTCAACATTTGTCAAATAAATATGTATAAAATCAGTATTCATTTCTTGGAAAAATCTGTTTCTATGACAAGACTAAAGCTAACATCATATTTTGCTGTAGAATATTGAACTTTTCCCCTAAGATGTCCATTTTTACCAACTACATACAACATTGTAATGGAGGTTCAAATCAATGCAATAAATAACACAAGAGAAAGACATAAAAAACAATTATGTGAAAGGAATGATAAGACTTTATTAATTTTCCCATGTTTTCACTCCATATCTAGAAATTCTAACTAAATATACACAAAGGTCCACTAGAACTAATAAATACATTAGTTCTAGTAAAATTTTAGGTTATGGTAGATCAAATGAATTATTTTTATATTAGTAATAAAGGATAAGAAATAAATTGTTTTATTAGAGCACTATAATCATACATAGTATTAAGGTTCATTTTTTAAAATTTATTTATTCTACTTAGGTATACATGATAGCAGAATGTTTTGATTCATTGTACACAGATGGAGCATAACTTTTCAATTCTTTGGTTGTATGTGATGTAGAATCACATCATATATGCAATCATACATGAAGCTAGGGCTATGAAGTCCATCTCATTACACCATCTTTACTGTCCCCATGCTCCCACCCATTTCCCTCCCCTTTGACCAAAGTTCTTCCATTCTTCCTGTGTCTCCTCCCTCATTATGGATCATCATCCACTTGTCAGAGAGAACATTCAGCATTTGGTTTGTTGGAATTGGCTTACTTCGCTTAGCATGATATTCTCCAACTCCACTCATTTACCTGCAAATACCATAATTTTATTCTCTTTTATTGCTGGGTAATATTCCATTGTGTATATATACCACAGTTTCTTTATTCATTCATCTATCGAAGGACATCTAGGTTTAGCTATTGTGAATTGAGCTGCTATAAACATTGAAGTGGCTGCTTCACTGTAGTATGCTGTTTTTAAGTCCTTTGTGTATAGACTGAGGAGTGGGATAGCTGGGTCAAATGGTGATTACATTTCAAGTTTTCTAAGGAATCTCCACACTGCTTTCCAGATTGGTTGTACCAATTTGCAGTCCCACCAGCAATGTATGAGCGTGCCTTTTCCCCCCAACCTTGCCAACACTTATTATTGTTTCTGTTCTTGATAGATGCCATTCTGACTGGCATGAGATAAAATCTTAGAGTAATTTTGAATTGCATTTCTTAATTGCTAGAGATGTTGAACATTTTTTCATATGTCTGTTGATCAATTGTGTATCTTCTGAGAAGTGTCTGTTCAGCTCCTTAGCCCATTTATTGATTGAGCTGTTTGTTTTTTTGTTGTTAAGGTTTTGAATTCTTTATATATCCTGGAGATAAGTGCTCTATCAGATGTTCATGTTGCAAAATTTTTTTCCCAGAATGTAGACTCTCTGTTCACTTCATTGATTTCTTTTGCTGAGAAGCAGCTTTTGAGTTTGAATCCATCTCATTTATTGATTCTTGATTTTACTTCTAGTGCTATAGGAGTTTTGTTAAGGAAAAAATAAATAATATTGACAAACCGTTAGCCACCCTAACAAAAGGAGAAAGAAAACCCAAATTATTAAAATCTGTGATGAAAAAGAAAATATCATGACACACATTACTGAAATACAGAGGATAATTAGAAACTATTTTGAAAATTTATACTCCAGTAAAATAGAAAACCCTGAAGACACTGACAAATTTCTAGAAGCATATGACCTACTCAAACTGAACCAGGAGGTCATATACAACCTAAACAGATCAATTTCAAGCAAGGAAATAAAAGATGCCATCAAAAGCCTACCAACCAAAAAAAGCCCAGGACCAGATGGATTCTCAACCAAGTTCTACAAGACCAAGAATTAATATGAATACTCCTCAAACTACTTCATGAAATACAAAAGGAGGGAACCCTCCCAAACTCATTCTATGAGGTATCTTCCTGATACCAAAACCAGACAGAGACACATCAAAGAAAGAAAATTTCAGACCAATATCTCTGAAGAATATAAATGAAAAAATTCTCAATAAAATTTTGGAAAATCGCATACAAAAACATGTTAAAAAGATAGTGCACCATGATCAAGTGGGGTTCATTCCAGTGATGCAAGGTTGTTCAACAAATGGAAATCAATAAATGTAATTCATCACATCAATAGACTTAAAGATGAGAATCATATGATTTTATCAATTGATGCAGAGAAAGCATTTGACAAAATACAGCATCCTTTTATGTTCAAAACACTAGAAAAACTAGAGATAGTAGGAACATACTTCAACTTAATAAAAACTATTTATGCTAAGCCCAAGGCCAGCCTCATCCTAAATGGAAAAAAATTGGAAGCATTGCCTTTCTAAAAACAGGAACATGCCCTCTTTCACCACTGCTATTCAATATAGCAGAGTGATTGGACAGATGAAAGAAATTCAAGGGATATGAATAGAAAAAGAAGAACTCAACTTAAAACACTAACCAGAGAGATTGGACAGATGAAAGAAATTAAAGGGATATGAATAGAAAAAGAAGAACTCAAACTATCATTGTTTGCCTATGACATGATTCTATACTTAGAAGATCCAAAAAATTCTACCAGAAAACTTCTAGAATTAATAAATGATTTCAGCAACATAGCAGGATATAAAATCAACACCCATAAATCAATTGCATTTCTATACATCAGTGATAAATTCTCTGAAAGAGAAATTAGGAAAATACCCCATTCACATTAGCCTCAAAAACAAAACAAAACAAAACAAAAAACTTGGGAACCAATTTAACAAAAAAGATGAAAGACCTCTACAATGAAAACTACAGGACACTAAAGAAAGAAATTATACAAGACCTTAGAAGATGGAAAAATCTCCCATGCTCTTGGATAGGCAGAATCAATATTGTCAAAATGGCCATACTACCCAAAGTGCTATATACATTCAAAGCAATTCCAATTAAAATCCCAACATCATTCCTTATAGAAATAGGAAAGGCAATCATGAAATTCATTTGGAAGAATAAGAGACCTAGAATAGCCAAAGCAATCCTTAGCAAGAAGAGTGAAGCAGGAGGAATCACAATACCAGACCTAAAGTATACTACAAAGCTATAGTAACAAAAGTGGCATGGTACTGGCACCAAAATAGACATGTAGACCAATGGTACAGAATAGAAGACACAGATACAAACCCATATACATAGAGTTTGCTTATACTAGACAAAGGTGACAAACACCTTTGTCCACATACATTGGAGAAAAGATAGCCTCTCCAACAAATGGCCCTAGAAAACTGGAAATCCATATGCAGCAAAATAAAACTAAACCCCTATCTCTCACCATGCACAAACACAAAGTGGATCAAGGACCCAGGAATTAGATTAGAGATCCTATGCCTAATAGAAGAAAAAGTAGGCCCAAATCTTCATATTATCGGCTTAAGTTTCATTTTGACAAAATCTCCAAAGAATTTGATTGGGGAATCCCCATTCCCCACCCTTTCCTCTTCTCCTTCCTTCCCCTTTCTCTTCTACTCCACTAAACTTTCCACCTATGAGAGAAAAATATTTAACCCTTGATTTTTTGAGTCCGGTTTTTTTTACTTAACATGCTCTTCACTCTTTCCATCATTTACTGGCAAATAACATTATTTCATTTTTCTTCCTGGCTGTGTAAAACTCCATTGTGTGTATATACCCCATAGTCTATTTATCTTTAACAAAGCATAAAAAGCACAATAAATTAATACATCAAAATATGTAAACTAAAAAATCTCATCAAAGAGCAGAATGGTAAACTAAAACTAATTCTGTAAGAAAGAATGTCAATTTCTATTCATGTAAATAGACTTAGTATGTGTATTTCCACATCAAGATTTGTAGGAGCATTTTAGTATTTAATTTATAATAATAAGAAACTAGAAAAAGCCTAAATGTCCAAAAGCAGGTCAATAAATAAACAAGTTATAGACTACTCATAAGCTGAAATAATAGCTAGCAGTAAAGAAGAATAAGTATGCATTAATAAAAACATAAATAATAATCATATATGGATAAATCTCAAAAGTATTATGCTGTACAAAAGAAGAAACAATAATATGGTTCCATTTGTGAGTTCACAGAACAAGAAAATTGTATGATGGTTGTAGAAATCATCTCACTGATTATTTCTGTGGCTTTGATTCAAAAAACCCATAAAGGAACTTTCTAGACTCTACATTTTGTGTGATGAAAATTTTCTAGACCTCAGAGTCAGATTTGGTGACCTATGGATATACATTGGGCAAACTCATTGAATTCTACACTCCTTGTTTATGTATTCTACTCTCTGTAAATAATGTCTCAATTTTTAAATGGATTTATTTTATAATGTAAATTGCACATAATAAAGCTTGACAAATCTTCTTAGATAATGGTTTTACATTAAAGAGAGAATGAAAATATATTTGGAGGTAAAAAAAATGTACACAGTAAAATTACCTTGGCTTATGATGCTTTTTAAAAGCAAAATGCGATGTTCATTTTTGGGGTGAGTTATGTTTCTTTGTTTTTATTCCCATAATAAACAAAACTATTATTTCCATTTTATGATGAATATATGTTTAAATTAAATAAAATATTAGATACTATAGTTCTTAAAATAAGACAGATTGAGATGAGAAAACTGCATATTATATCCTCAACTGTGCCTCATCTATGTGTTGATAATTTTTTCTGGTATTAAAAACTTGAGATGATGATCAGAATTAGATCATTTGTAACTGATATTCGAAGAATTAGATGACATAAAACTGAAGATGTTGATTTATGTTTATTTTTCTGTTAAGTGCTCATGCTTTAATGGAGTCCTGGTAATATATATCACTTAACTACTAAAGACATTTATTTCTCTGTAAAACACTTCCTTCTGGAATCCCTGTTTTTTGCTGAGAAATCTTCTATCATTCAAATTGTTTTACCCTTATAGGTAAAATGTCATTTTTCTCTTGCTGCTTTCAATGGTTATTATTATTTTTTAAATTTGTTTTCAGAAATTTGACTATAATGTGTATTGGTAGGGATTTCTTTTTATTCTGTTTGGTGTTCACTCAGAAAAGAAGTAGGAAATTGCCACAAAGAAATAGAAAATGTAAGGAAAAAGTAAATGGAATATTTCTGATGTTCCAGTGTTGATGACATCCTCAGCTATAAGACTGGGATATCTACTGCAACAAGTAAATCCAGAGAATTCATCACTGTAGTTTCCTTTTACTTTAAATTTTCTAATTTCTCTGACTTCTATCCACATTCAGAGATTATTTTTAATAGGTGCTTTTTATGTAACATCTATAGTTTTTAATTATACTAATTGATAGAAATAGGGAAAATACTTTTACTTTATTTTCCTAGAAGTAGAAGTCATATTGCCATCAGTTAGGTTTTATGACAGTCATCTAAATGGAATGAGTATAATCCATACTTTCAACATTTTCAGTTAGGTAAACAGAGGAATAAATTCATGTAATAGTCTAAGAGATTTCATTAAAAACTTTATGGCTGTATTTTGGTTTATATTTCTGAAAATATGAAGTTAGACAAAATTTTGCAATAGATGGATAATCATAATTAACAGCTATTTGATAATAATCAGAAAACTTAAACTTTCCAGAAATTGAAAATTTGAATATTTGGGGGGGGGGGGTACTGGGGATTGAACTCAAGGGGCACTTGACCACTGAGCCACATTCCCAGCCCCATTTTGTATTTTATTTAGAGACAGAGTCTCACTGAATTACTTAGCACCTCAGTTTTGCTAAGGCTAGCTTTGAACTCACGATCTTCCTGTCTCAGCCTCCTGAGCTGCTGAGATTATAGGCGTGCACCATTCCATCAGGCCTGAAAATTTGAATCGTATTGAAATGCAATGACTATTTTCAAGTCAAGTAGATTCCATTTTGTTTTTGAGAAAGTAGAAAAAGGAGCAAGCAAAATTATTTTATAAGGAATAATTTAAAATAATTTTTGATGATAGGCCATCTGGCTGTAAACATTAGTACACAACTTGAAAAAAATTCAAAGTATTGAGTAGCACTGCTATAAATAAATAAATGCTCTTTCAGTGTTTTTCTATATTTCTGTGAATAAAGGTTTTTAATGTTCCTGTCTATAAACTAACATATATCTCAAAAAAATTGACCTATCTATGAATTAAAATATTTTGCAAGGGAATTGACCCTGAATTGTTTTGTTTTAGCAAAAATAAATGTTAGTCATGGATAGATGAGGTGATTTTTTAAAGTAATATTTTCATTCAAGAGTAGTTTAACATTAAAATTTTAATTGATGGACATCTCGACTGGTTCTATAATTTGACTATTGTGAATTGTACTGCTAATAGTAAACATGGGTATGCATGTATTGCTATAGAATGAAGACTTTAATTCTTTAGGGTAAATATGGAGGAGTGGTATAGCTGGGTCATATGGTAGGTCCATTTTTAGTCTTTCGAGGAATCTCCATACTGATGTTCATAGTGGTTATATTAATTTAAAATCTTAACAATAGTGTAAAAGTGTTCCTTTTTCTCTACAACCCCTCCAGCATTTATTATTATTTGTATCCTTGATGACTGCAATTCTGACTGATGTGTGATAAAATCTTAATGTAGTTTTGATTTGCATTTCCCTAATTGCTAAAGATGTTGAACATGTTTTCATTTTTTTGGTGGGGGCATTTGTATTTCTTTCTTTAAAGAAGTGTCTGCTTAAGCCGGGCGCGGTGGCTCAAGCCTGTAATCCCAGCACTCAGGGAGGCTGAGACAGGAGAATTGCGAGTTCAAAGCCAGCCTCAGCAACGGCGAGGAGCTAAGCAACTCAGTGAGACCCTGTCTCTACATAAAACACAAAATAGGGCTGGGGATGTGGCTCAGTGGTCGAGTGCCCCTGAGTTCAATCCCCGGTACCAAAAAAAAAAAAAAGAAGTGTCTGCTTAGTTCATTTGCTCCTTTATTAATTGGCTCATTTTCTTTTATGATATTAAAATTTTAAGTTCTTTATATATTCTGGATATTAATCCTTTGTCAAAAGAGTATGTAGAAAATATTTCCTCCCATTTTGTGGGTTGTCTCTTCACATTCTTGTTTGCTGTGCAGAAGCTTCTTAATTTGAAATCATCCTATTATTAACTTGGCATTATTTCCTCAGTTTTAAGGGTCTGTTATAATTTAGATATTAGGTGTTCTCCAAAAGCTCACATGTGAGACAATGCTGTACTTTCAAGAGGTGAAATGATTGGGTTACTAGATCTTATCCAATCAGTGAATTAATCCCCTAATGGAGATTGACCAAATAGTAACTGAAGGCAGGTAGGGTGTGACCAGAGGAGGTGGTCATAAAGGGTATGTCTTTGGGTTATATATTTTGTCCTTACTCACTATATATTTGAACTCCTGTACTGCCACTAGATATTACCAGAAACTGGAATTCTAACTGCTTATTTTCAAAAGTTCTTCCCGACATTCCTCCATTGATCACCCCGGTCTAGTGGTTCTCATTTTATCTTGTCTGATCATTATTAAGTGCTCAGCTTACTAAGGTGCAATTCATTTTTCATGAGCAATATCTTATTTCCCCCACAGAGGCATAAACCCATTGTTAGAAGACATCATTCCTTATATTTTTCTGAGTGCTCTTACAATAATTAGTGCATTCTTTTGTGTGTGTGTGTGTGTGTGTGTGTGTGTATGTATGTGTGTGGTGCTGGGGATTGAACCCAGAGCCTTGTGTATGCAAGGAAAGCACTCTACCAACTGAGCTATATCCCCAGCCCTATTAGTGCAGTCTTTAACACACCATTTGTCCTTAAATATCCAAGAAAAGAGTGATTAGAGCAAGTGTTTTTGTAGTGAATGGTGCCAAAGAAAATCACAGCCATATAGTAATTAAAAGAGATCTCAGTTTAATACTGGGCTTAATTTTCAGGGGAGTACTAGAATAAAAGTCAGGCTTCATGGGTCTTGCTAAATTGCTGAAGCTGGCCTCAAACTTGTAGTCTTCCTGCTTCACCTTCCTGAGTCACCAGAAATTGTAGACATGTAGCACCACGCCCACCTTGAGCTAAATTTTTAATACAGTATGGGACAGTGAGGACTTATAATCCCGAAATAGGGTTGGGGAATATCAGGATACAACATTACTAAGAGGAAACATTAGGAATCAGGGAGGATTCATACTAAAGATATCCCACAAGATTCTTGCTGAAGGCAGCCTGGGATAATTAGACATCACCAGGGGAATGGCAGTGGATGAGGAATTTGCTCAGATATTGAGGGTTCTCAAGTGTCAAAAGTGGGGATTTTCTGAACTAGACTTGCTATAATGGACCAATACTGGCCCAGCAAGTGTGGACAATGAAACCCACAGTCAAAGTATAAATGAGAAGCAGGCTTAGAGGAGCCTGTCTGAAGTTTGGTCAAGGACAGCAAGTTGATCAATGAGAAAGTGAATAGAATGAATATCAGAATCACAATTTCATTTAGTCTTTCTGCCAAAATAAAACTTCCAAAGTAGCAGAAAACCTTTTTATGGCCAAGATGAGCTCTGCGAGTTTTAAGTCCCCAGAGATTTCCAGAAGCATTTTATAAGTCACGCTTTATACAAAGCCCTGTACCTAATGAGAGCAAATTACAAAGTTAGGTGAGAAAGTTTTTGCTCCCTCTTATGAAATAGAAGAATAATCCCTTGGGATCTCCCTAACCAGAACCAAACCTCTAGAGCTAAAGGAACTTAAGCTCTGATAATAATCAGACAGTATCTCTGAACTGGTAGAAAGGAAGTCTCTACCCATTCTAATTTAGTGGGTGGTTAGGAGTGATCACCACACATATAGCCAAGCCCCACAAAATTCTGGAACCATAGAAAACTGAAGCTTTTACAAACTCAAAATCCTCTCTCACTTCCTTGCTGGGAAAATTCAAATTCAGTAGGCACAGTGATTTCCCTAAGATCACTAAACAAGCAGTGATAAAAGTAAGAATTCAGACTCTTAGACTAGCATTTTTATGAAGTCAATTTCTCTTTTTTGAGTAGAAAACAAAATATGCTGCCATCCTTACTGTGAGACTATCATTTGGAAGAATATAACTGCGATGGTGAATTGGTGTTGGAGCTTAAGAAAATAAACAAGGTCAGAAACTGTTCTAGATGGATTGACTCTCTTCTGGTTATAATCAATTGTGATGACGAAAAGAAAGAAAAGGAAAGATTTGTCTTAGAATTTGCATTGGTGATTCTATTTTTGTTGTTGTTGTTGTTGTTGGTACTAAAGATTGAACTCAGGGGCACTTGACCACTGAGCCACATCCCCAGCCCTATTTTTGTGTTTTATGTAGAGACAGGGTCTCACTGAGTTGCTTAGCACCTTGCAACTTTGAACTCACAATTCTCCTGTCTCAGCCTCCCTAAGTGCTGAGATTACAGGCTTGTGCCACCGCGCCTGGTTTGCATTGGTGATTCTTTGCATTTTCAAAACACTTCTGAATTTTTTCATGGTTTTGAAAACAACCACTGCAAACCGGTTGTGTCGGAAGTGATAGTTTATGCTGTGTGAAATCAGACAGTTTTCACATAGTGTGTTAGAAAGATCATGGGTTTTGTTCTAATGACTTCAGAGATTGAAATAACTCTTTCTTTTGCCAATATATTCTATTTTTTTCCTTTGCTATACTTAATCTTTTAGTTCTAGAGTCCACATAATTGCTTTTCTTGTAGAGCTGCTATATAGAGTCAAGCATGCTTAAAAGCTATGGTGTGTGAAGTTCTCTACTCATGGGGTAAGTTCTTCATGACAGTTTAGAAAAAACAGAAGGGATCTATTGGGATCTAATATTTCCAAGAAGGAAAAGATTCTTTTGAAACAATCCAGAATGTTGCAGAAAACTGATTATTAAGGAAAGTGCAACAATAATCTCCAAATGGATCTGGAAACCAGGAAGACTCAGATTAAATTTGGATGCTAAGGAGGCTTACACTAAAAGGCCTTATGAGGAAAGTCCAAGGTTCTATAATATGCACTTAGGCAAGAGAAGAAAAAAATACTCTGACACCTTCAGAGATGATTACACAGATACTCACAGACAAGAGGGTGAGGATACAATGTGAGAAAGGGAAACTGCAAGGAGAAGTCATTGATAAAAGGTAAGAAAAAATTAGGTCATGTGATTCATGCATTACTCTGACAGTGTCTAGACAGGTCTAAGAGAACAAAAGAATCAAAGGAACCTGTAAGATACAGTTCATGGGGTTGTGAATCATCCCTGGAACCATTTATAATTTATAATTTAGATCATTTTCCTATCCTCTGGCTGTCAGTGATGGGTGGGATTCTGCCAAGGGAATGCTTAATCTTAGCCAAAACTAAACCTAGTTGGAGTGGAAAGTTTGCTCATCCACATGCTCACAAATTATAATGGAGAATAACAAAGAAAAACGAAAATTGTTCATAGATTAAGCACTTTTAAAGATTATTACTCCATCCATCCAACCAACATTCACTGAGAATTATTATCTTCTTAAAATGTCTTATCACTAAACCAACGTATAGTTTGGCCTCTTTCCTCAAGAAGAAAGCACCAATGAATGGAAAAGAATATTCAATTAAAGACAAAGTAGTTTGATTAAGAATATTCAATTAAAGACAAAGTAGTTTGATTTTGCCGTGAACATGACCAAAGAAAATAATTGCAGCTGCTCCACACAATTCACAGCTGTCCTATGTACTTCATATTTATGGTGTGAAAAGAAAAAACAATAAATATTTTAAAGAATTTGGAAAAAAAATAGACTCAATAAATACTAGTTATTAAATATACTGTCATGTGGGGCAGGTAAAACAATAGCTTAATATAGTACAAACCTGGATGTATTAAGACAACTTGTTGCAGACATCAGAGGAGGCCGATATTAAATCATATGCAGAATTTTTGAAGAGTTCATACAGTGAAAAATAGGCTTAATCATTTTTGGATGTAGATCTTGGCATTAATGAGATGGACAAAAGTTCATTTGCCATTTGTACCATGCTTGCATAATGAGTTTGATTAGTAACACTATCACATACTCTGATTAATCACTATTAATCCTAAGAGTCCTGATGTGTCCTATCTTTCTTCCTTTTCTCCCCTCAGAGTAGCAGTAAGGAAGCATGTTCTTTAATTTATGTTATTACTTTAGGGTTTAAATATCTTTAAGAAGGTATTAATGACTTTGAATTTCTCCAACAATTATAAGCTATCACCCAGATTTAGTCTTAAAATGACTAGAAAATCAATTCTTAGTCTTTCCTCAGTAGATATCAACAGATCATGTATTATGTGGAAGTTACTATGTTGGATCTTGACTCTATTAACCACTCAGTGTTTCTTCCAGTGTTAAAAATCTTATCCAAATGTGGTTCTCCTAATGAACATCATTTGGAGTATTTTCTTCCTTATTATATTACCAGCAAATATAATTCTCTTAAAATACGTTGAATATGCCTTTGTCACATAAAAAGTGCTAAACAATTAGTTGCTGAATAAAAGAATGAATGCAGAATGAGGAAAACACATCATATGCATGTTTTTGCTAATTAAAAAAGCAGTTGGTAACTGTAGCTCTGATGATTTACTTGATTCACATAACAATTTTCATCTGCTAATCTCAAAGAAGAATGGAGAATTGAATAATTTTTGTTTCCAATTTCAGGCAGACAATGAAGATCAATCAAACAGTCCTAAAGGAATTCCTTTTGGTTGGCTTTTCTACTTACCCGAATGTACAGACCTTCCTCTTTGTGATCTTCTTTTGCCTCTACCTTTTCACCCTGGCAGGTAATCTGGCCATCATGGGACTAACTTGGGTGGACAAATTTCTCCACACTCCTATGTACCTCTTCCTTAGCGCACTGTCTTTCTCAGAGACCTGCTACACGTTGGCTATCATCCCCAAGATGCTGGCAGATTTACTGTCCAAGAGCAGAGGCATTTCAGTTGCAGGCTGCGGCTTGCAAATGTGTTTCTTTCTGGGACTTGGTGGTACAAACTGTATCATTCTTACTTTGATGGGGTACGACCGCTTCCTGGCCATCTGCAACCCTCTCAGATATCCCCTCCTCATGACCAATGCTTCATGTGTACAACTTGTGGCCTCTGCTTGGGCTGGAGGCTTCTTTGTTTCCCTGATAGAGACTGTACTGATATTCAGGAATTCTTTCTGCTTACCAAACCTTGTCAAACACTTCTTCTGCCATATGCGGGCAGTTGTCAGGCTTACCTGCAGAGACAGCGACCTCACGGAATTCATTGTAACTGTGATTTCAGTGTCAGGCTTGCTAGGCACTTTCCTACTTATCATCTTGACATATGTGTTCATCCTTTCCACCGTCCTCAGAATCCCCTCAGCTGCGGGTAAGCAGAAAGCATTTTCCACCTGTGCCTCTCACCTCACAGTGGTCATCATCCATTTTGGTTTTGCATCTATTGTTTATCTGAAGCCAGAAGCCTCAGGGGGAGATGACACACTCATTGCTGTCCCTTACACTGTCATTACTCCTTTCCTCAGCCCCATCATATTCAGCCTCAGGAACAAGGACATGAAGCATGCTTTTAGAAAGATCATGAGAAAGACAGATGCCTTGAAAAAGTAATCTTGGATCATTGCTGCTGATTTAAAATACGGCTTAATGTCCCCAGAATATACTGGGACATTTACTGTGTGAGATACCAAGTCCCAGAGGGGCCTATACCATTTGTCTCTTTTCAGCACTTGGGATATGGAAACCAGTGATTGAGAACAGGACCTACACCATCGCAGGCATGTAGTTTTAAAGGAAAATATCCACCCCTTCTACTTTCTACTATCAGAGGAAGGATGCCTCTGCTGATAAGAGGATTCTGCCAATCAATAAGAGGACATCTGCTGGATGTCCTGAACCATTCATAAGTGAGAAAAGAAAGTATACAAAAGGAAAAACATAACTTCTGCACTAAGAGATATCTTTAATATCTGAAAATGTAAATGTTGAATTTTTCTGGGGAAGATTGTGATGCACTGGGTTGCACTTCTCAGGAGATAAACCATTTCTGTCAGATATATAAAAACCATCAACTGGCTACTTGTACCTATCTGGGTATTTGCATGCACACACAGACAACAGATATATATACATGCACACACACACATATACATACTTATTAAGTGTTCATGCTATACTGATTACTAAATATTTTTAATAACACCCTGTTCATGACTGTGGCCTTCCAATGCCTGCCAAATGGTAACTACTGGGTATATGGGAAATCTTGAAGCATGTTTCATCTGAGCAAACAAGACATAAATGCCTACAGGTTCAATGATATGGGAAACCAGGGATGTGAGAAATGTGTCTCCATTTTCTCAAACAATATTCACAAGTAAATATTAATAAGCTTTGTCATGATATTGAGTTATTTCACAAAGCATTTGGAAATAATTTTATCAAGGTATAAGATGTGTAAAAGGAGAAACGAGAAGAATGCAGTATCAATTTTTCATATTACCCAAAATAAAAACAGAAACACTATGAAGTTTAAATCACAGAATAGTGAGTGATTGTACTGAAAATTCAGACATAAATGCCTAGTGAATTTACCAAATCCTTTCTCAGTTATGCTGTTAACCAACTCTACAGTTTTTATAAAAGTTATAAATTTTGTGCTGGAACTTGGTATATATAAAATTTATATGAAAGATATTGGAGTAATTTTTAACTCTACTGTATAATGGGATTGCTATAAAGATCAATGAGATAATGAATGAAAATAGCTATGCATATAAGCTGATTAAGCTTACCCCCTGCTGTGACTCTCTGTCATTATCTGGGCTATTTTTCATGACACAAATGCAGCCAGCATCTCTGCTATCTTCACTCTGTAGTCACTGCTTTCAGTAGCAAGAATGTTTCTTTTCCTTTGGCTCCACTCTAGACAATGTGTTATTCAATCTAGGGAAGATGCAATCTTGAAAATGAATAATAATTTACTGTGTCATGGTTGGAGGCAAAGAATGTTAAGTCTAGACTCAAAACTGGAGGATGTTATCTAAGTGTAATAAGTCAGACATAAAAAGACAAATACTGCATATTCTATCTCAGATATGGAAACTAACAAAATCTATCTCAATGTAGAATTGTGTATACTAGAGTCTGGGAAGGGGGAGAAGAGAGAGGGAATAGAGGGAGGTTGGCAAGGGGTACTCAAACCAGTTGGAAGGGCTGGGGCTGTAGTTCAGTGGGAGACCAATTCCCTAGCATGTACAAGGCCGTACATTTGACCTCTAGAACCTCAAAAAATAAAATACAACAAAAATAAAACTCAGAAAGAAGAAGTTCTAGCATTCTACAGAACAGTGGGGCAACCACACAATGTGTTACATATTTTATGAATAACTGAGTAGTTATGAAAAGAGCTCAAAGGTTTCCAACATACAGTAATCAAAGAAATGGAAGCATTAACTGCACATATTTTATCAAGATACACTGTACACATGTACTAAGATAAATACCCCATAAATATGTAAAATTATTTCATAGTTAATTACATTTTTAAAAAAATGTTTAAAGAGATGGAAATGTTAACACTCCTGATTTGATCATTATATATTGTATACATGTTGAATATCACACTGCACCCTATAAAATGTATAATTAAAATTATAATAAATAAATAAATAAATAAAGTCTAGACATAGTTTTCTGAACCTGAATTTAGGTGAATTAACCTGTTTTTGCCTGGTGTATTGACTGTGGGCAGGGATTATTAATTACCTACTTAATATCCACTGATAAGCTAGAAATAGTTACATGGAAATTGGAAATACCTAAAGCATTACTCATGTATGGAGACTTGACAAATATAGAATTACAAAACAGTAAGAAAAATGAAACTTTTTAGTAACAGGTGCTAATAAAATAACATATCCACATGGGGGAAAATGTCTGCAAAAAAAACAATTTCTTACTATCAAAAACTAAACTCAAAAGGCAAAACAATAACTTTTTAATAACTTTTTAAAAGACAGTCTAGCTGGGTGTGGTGATAATCCTAGCTCCCCTAGAAGATGAGTCAGGAGGGTCACAAGTTAGAGGCCAGCCTGGGCAGTTTAGTGAGACTCTGTACCGAAATAAAAAGTAAAATAAAAACAACTGCTTATAGTTCAGTGTTAGAGCACCTGCTTAGCATGTGTTCAATTCCAGTACTGCAAAAAATATATAAGTAAAAGACAATTTAAGAAGATATCTTCACAACTCTAAAGCAGGAAATATTGTTTAAACTTTAATTAAAGATGTTTGTTAAAATTGAAAAATTATAAATCAAAATTGAAAAACTTTATTCATCAAAAAAGCATGACTGAAGGAGTGGATAGGCAAGCCACATAATAAAGCCACAAAGATACTGAAGGAACTGACTAGTGTAAATTTCAGGATAGTGATGGCTTTGAATAAGGGGTCAGTTGATGGCAGGACACATGGATAAACTCATGGTTGCAAAGTTCTACTTATTTAAGGTCTAAGTAGTGATTGGAATGGTTTTTGCTTCATGAGAGAATCACTAAGTTAAGTGTTTGAATGATTTTATGTATTTATGTTTTATTTTATAATATGAAGATTTAACAAAGCATTCCACAGAATGAAAGAAAATGTCACATCTGACACAGAATACTAATAAATTATAAATTAGAAGTTACAAATAAGAAATAGAAATGATTATTTAGAATCAAATGGAAAAATCAGGAGTTGCAAGTACATTCACTAAACTAAAACAAGAATGCACAACTAGCACTCAATAATAGATCTAAACTAGAGAACACAGAAATAGTAAACCTGAGGTTGCTTCCCATCTTGCCATGTGACCTCTTTCTCATCCACACTTCCACCAAAATGTCATGCACCATGTTGTGATGCAGCCAGAGACCCTCACCAAAGACCAAACATATGGAACCACCTGATCTTGTATTTTTAGCCTCCCAAACAGTGAGCTACATAAACCTCTTTTCTTTATCAAGTGCCCAGCATATTCCTGAAGTCCAGATAACATGGCACTGGTGATCCTTGCCAACTCTGTGCTGCTCATCACTGTACTTCATGAAAGAAAAGTAAAATTCTATCATACTAAGACACTAAATTTTTCGAGTCTCAATAGTTCAGATTATAGATGCATTGCTAAAATAATTAAATGAGATATTTATACAGTTCTTAGGAAAGTTTCCAGTATAATACATTGGGCCCTCCAGATCTGCAGTTTCTGTGTCCATGGATTCAATCAACCATTGATTGAAAAGGTTCATAAAAATACCAAAAAGACAAAGATAGCAATTGCTGGCGAGGATGTGAAGGAAAGGGAACCTTTGCACACTGTTAATGATAATATGAATTATAACAACCATTATGGAAAATAATATGGAGGTCCCTCAAAAAACTAAAAGTAAAACTACTTTATGCAGCATTATATATCCAAAGGAAGGAAATCAGTACATCAAAGAGACATCTGCCCTCCATGTTTATTGAATTACTACTCATAATCATTAAGAAGTGGGAACAATTTAAGTGACCGTCCATTGATGAATGGATAAAGAAAATGTGGTACATATACAATGGAATATTATTCACCCCTAAAAAATTAAATCTTGTCTTTTGTGACAATAAATGGAATTGGAAGATCATATGTTAAGTAAAATAAGCCAGGCATAGAAAGGCAAATACCATATGACCTCACTTACATGTTGAATCTAAAAATATTGATCCCCTAGAAGTCGAGAGTAGAATGGTAGTTACTACAGACCAGGGAGAAAAAGGGGCTGAGGTATGGGGAAAGGTTGATCAAAGGGTATTAAGTCATATATAGGATTAAGAAGTTCTGGTGTGCAATTGCACAGAAGGTGACTGTAGATAATGATAATCTACTATATATTTCAAAAGGCTAGAAGTAACAATTTTGGCTATTTTCACTACAAAGAAATAATATTTCTGAGGAGACAAAAATGTTTTAACTGATTTAAATATTACACACTGTATGCACGTGTCAAAATATCACATGGTACCCTAGTAAGTTGTGCAATCTTTACGATTTTGTATCAGTTAACAAATACATTTAACATATTAAAAACAAATAATCAGACAAAAAAGCAATAAAAATAATACAATAAGAATTAAAATAATATAAATAAAAAACAATACAGTGTGACACCTATTTATCTAGCATTGACATTGTATTGGGTATTATAGTAATCTAGAGATGATGTAAAGTATACAAGAGGATGTATGTAGTTGATACATAAATAATATTTTATATAAGGGACTTGAGTATCCATAAAGTTTTGGTATCTCGGGGGTCCTGGAACCAATCTCCCAGGTATTTCAGGGTTGATGGAGGAAATGCTCTGGAATTGGCAATCATGCATTTTGTTTATTTTCTGAACCCATTGGAAAGAGTATAAAAGCTGCTCTTTTTGTTTCATTTCACTACTAAAATACTTTAAAAAGTATTTAAAAATACTTTAAAAAGTTTCCTCACCAGCCTCATCTTCCTGCAACTATCTAGTACCTTAATCTTTAGAACACTATACTCTTGGGATTCCTTTCTTGGTCAACTTTTGGTCTTTTTTTCCCTTTTCATGCCAAAGGCCTTTCTCTTTCTCTGTCTCTGTCTCTCCATCTCTCTTTATCTCTGTCTTTCCTAGACTCTGTTCCACTAGCTAAATTTATCAAATATGATCCTATCATATTTGTTCATTCTTACTCCCAGGTTCAGAATCTAAAGACAGACCTACGGTCCAGCTAACATTTCCAAGTTATTGTTGCATAAATCTGCCTCTTCCTTGAGCTTGGTATCTCATCCTTGGTTTTTGCATGTTGTTTCTCCTACATTTTCTGAGACTTACCATCACTTTACCACTTTAGGCTAAAATTTCATTCATAACTGAAATTCTCCAACTTTTTATAGTACCATCTAATCTTCTGAAAAGTACTTATAGTCCTGCATTGCTTAAAAATGGAGATAAGCTCTGATCAATGTATCATTAGGCTATTTTGATGTGTGAGAACTTCATGGAGTGTGCTTACTTACACAAACCTAGTTGGTACGGGTCAATCACTCAACCCAACCTCTTGATTACAATTAAGAGACTAGGTAAAACATGAGATGTGTGAGTTTGCTGCCTGCAGAACACAGCAGACTGTTTACAGTACATTTCTTTCCTTCCTTCCTTCCTTCCTTTTCTTTCTTTTTCAACATATGTAGGAGTACATTCTAAAGTACTAAAAAGTGGGGGCTGAAGATGTAGCTCAGTAGTAGAGCTCATGCTTACCATGGCTGAAGTCCTGGATTTAATCATCAGCACTGAAAAAAAAAAAATACTGAAAGTATAGTGAATTGCATGGCTATAAGCATTGGTATATTATAGTATGTTGATTTCATGAAACTAATGTATGTGACCAACAGATGAATAGATAAAGGAAATGTAGTACATATACACAATGGAGTTTTACTCAGCTATAAAGAAGAATGAAATTATGTCATTTGCATGTAAATAGATGGAACTGAAAAATAGCATGCTAAATGAAATAAACCAGTCCCAGAATGTCAAGAGCTGAATGTTATCTTTCACATGTAGAAGCTAGAGGGGTGAGGGGTGGATAAAGAAGTATCTTTCCAGGTAAGGTGGTACAAACGTCAAAGGCTGAGGCATGGGGAGTGCGAATTTGAGGCCAGCCTGGGCAACTTAAACAGACTCTGTCTCAAATAAAAATAGAAAGGACTGAGCACATAGCTCAGTGGTAGAGCACCTTGATTTTAATTCCCAACACTGAAAACAACAACAACAAAAACAAACAAACAAAGATATCTAAAGAAAGAAGAAAAGAGTATGCATGTGGTGGCACATGCCTATAATCCCAGCAGCTGGGGAGGCTGAGGCAGGAGATTGCAAGTTCAAGGCCAGCCTCAGCAACTAAGCAAAACCCTAAGCAACTTAGCGAGAACCTGACTCAAAATAAAAAATAAGTAAATAAAAAGGACTGAAGGTGTGGCTAAGTGGTTAAGCATCTCTGGGTTCAACCCTGGTTAAAAAAATAAATGAAATAAGCAAAACAAAAAACAACTCAAAAGAATGAAAATAGAAAAGAAGACCAGTAGATTAGAGAAAGGAAATTGAAGGGAAGAGAGGAGAAGGAAAGAGGATGTACTGGTGAATTAAAATGACCAAATTATACTATATGCTTGTGTAATTATATCACAATGAATCATACTAATATTTATTTATTTGTTTATTTATTATTATTTTTTGGTACTGGAATTGAACTCAGGGGCACTCAACCACTGAGCCACATCCCCAGCCCTATTGTGTATTTTTATCTAGAGACAGGGTTTCACTGGGTTGCCTAGCGCTTTGCCATTGCTGAGGCTGGCTTTGAGATCTCTATCTTCCTGTCTCAGCCTCCTGAGCTGCTGGGATGACAGGCACGAGCCATGGAGCCTGGCCTACTTATATTTATAATTTAAAAAAATAAAAGGGAGGCCAGCAGAGTAGAAGAAGGGAATGGGAGAGGGAGGAACAAAAGGAAAAGGGAAGCACTGGGGAATTAAATTGACGCAATTATGTGCGTGTATGAATACATTACAATGAATCCCACTATTGTCTGTAATTACAATAGACTAATACAAACATAAAAATAAAGGAAAAATTATAGTATAGTAAATATATAAGCCATTAGCATAGTCATTCAATATCATCACTGCAAACTTTTCAAATGAATCTCACTCTAAAATAATGATAAAAAGATAGTATAATTAAAAAGTCAACTAATATAATTATCAAGTATTAAATACTGTACATTTTTATATGCACTATACCTTTATAGAACTAGCCATGCAGTAAGGTTTTTTACACTGGCATCACATGCCTGATATTTTGTGGCACTATACCTTTATAGAACTAGCCATGCAGTAAGGTTTTTTTACACTGGCATCACATGCCTGATATTTTGTGGTACATACTCACTAGGTAATAGAAATTTTTCAACTTCATTATAATCTTATGAGACCACTGTAGTTTATGCAGTGTGTTGCTGATAGAAATATCCTTCCGTGACATGCAGCTATATTTTTAACTCTATTATTCTGCACTAACAATAAATTTTTATTATTGCAGAGTGGAGACAGCAAGGACTTTGAGTGTACTCCTTCCTTAATATTGTATCTTAGACAGGTCATTCAGTCTCTGCTGGAACACTTCCAGCAGTGGAAAGTTTAGCTCATAACCTTGGAGGGAGCCACTTCATTTGTGATGGCTGCAGTAGAAGAAGAAGCAAAGCAGTATCCTGTGCAGGCAGTCAGGAAAATTAAAATTGTGAGAGAAAGAAAACCTCATCATTTTCAGAAATAGACTCAAACCTGAGCCAAAGATTGGCAAGCTGCAATTACTCTTCTCTCCGTTCTCACTCCAATATCTGGAGTCTTCCCTGTGTGCTTTCCTAGCCTTGTTTTATTTATGCAGGAATGAAAAAAACAGGTGAGCAGGAAAACATGTTTCCATGGTGGTGCTTGTAGATGTATGGAAGGGGAATTAAGTATCTCTTCCTCACACATAAACACAGACAAGTGATGTGATGCAAAGATAGACAGATCTTGAAAAACGTCTTTAAAAATGTAACAGTGTCAGAAACCACTTGTCTACCACTTTCTAACTTCACTGTTTTATTTCCTCAGTAGAGTTTTAGTCTTGAGTTATTTCTATCTGCCTCTTCAGCATCTCTGAAAAAAGAGTTTGGGAACTACTATATGGTTGCCATCCAGGTAGTAAATGCAAAGGTTTTATTCTACTTCAGATATGACTGTGCTCCTAACCTGCACTTTCAGTGTATCACTTGTGCCCTAGAACAAATGGTCCCTGAGGTGACTTGGACACAGTCTTGTGGGAGGGAGGGGGAGGCAGGTCACTGTGACAATAGGTCCTAAGGGACTATGTCCCTGATGAGGGACAGTCCTGATAATAAAGGCTTGTTACAGCTGCCCCTGTTAGCTTAAGGACCCATCTGCTTGACCTCTGTCCTGTGGTGCCATGAATGACTCAGAGACCATCATGAAGTATCAGCTTTCTTGAAACATGCCTGAGGCAGACCATGCCTGCCCAGAAGGAACAGGTAATCAGCAGTTGACAAATACCTAAAGACAGGGAGTGAGAGTGAGAGAGGAGAACAGGCAAGCAAGGAATTTGGGAAGCCTCTGTGGGAAGAGTTACCCTAATCCAAGATGGATACCTTCAGATCCTCCAGCATTCCCCGTGGTTTTCAGATCCCTCATAATGTTGGAAACCTCTTAAATTTCCCCAGATGTTTAATGTGCTTCGAATCTAAAAAAACTTAATGGTCTAAACATCTCATAGTGAGTACCTTGGTATTTTAATCTTATAAGCATAAGTTATGATTATGGAGATGGTACCTTTGAAATACATTTGAAATATTCACGGGTATAAGGGATGTTTTCTTTTTAATGAACATATACTAATCTTTATGGGACGGTGTGATATTTCAATACATGTTTATAATGTGTGATGATCAAATTAGGGTAACTCATATTTCCATCTTATTATGTCGTTGTGTTTGTAGTCTTTAAGCTTCTCTTTTATAGTTCTTCATAACACATAATAGGTTATTGTAAACTGTAGTCTCTCACTATTGTGTTAAACATTGGAACTTATTATTTCTGTCTAACTGTGTTTAGGTACCCATTATCCCACCCTCCTCTGTCTTTCCTTTTCTTTATACTTCCTAGTCTCTACTAATCTCTCTTCTCCTTTTTTCCACCTTGAGATAAACTTTTTTGCTTCTACATATGAGAGAAAACACAAGGTATTTGTCATTCCATGTCTGGTTTATTTTACTCAACATAATGTCCTCCAGAAACATGCATCTTACTACAAATGACAGAGTTTCATTCTTTTTTAAATAGGTAAATCATATCCCACTGTGTACACATACTATATTTCTTCATCCTTTCATCATTTAATGAACACCTAAGTTGATTCCAAATCTTGGTGGATTATGACTAGTGCTACAATAAACATGGATATGCAGGTATCTCTTTGACATGCTGATTGCATTTCCTTTGTCTACTCAGAAGTGAGGGAGCTGGATCATATGATAGACATATTGCTTTGTTTTTCAGAGGAGCCCCCATACTGTTCTCTATAATTGCTGTGCTAATTTTCATACCCAACAACTGTGTTAAGAGTTCCCTTTTCTCTGCATCCTTGCCAACATTTGTTTTTGCCTTTTTGATAATAGGCATCTTACTGGTCCCGGATGATATCTCCTTATGGTTTTGATTTGCATTTCATAAGAGATATTTTTAAGTGAGAATGTGGTAAAATTCTGGAGATCTGTAATGATGTTGGACAAAGCAGGAAATTATTTACGGAAAGGAGAAACCCAGAAAACAAAGGTCAGTAGTAAGAGAGGCAGCAGTCAGTCTCAAAATCTTTGGGAGATGCTGTTACCTTTGCCCTAAGGCTGGGCCCAAAGTCATATCTACCATGTCCCTATTAACACAGACTGAATTCAAATGCAATTTTAAATAACTGTTGATGGACTTTAACTGTCATACGTACAGACACCAAATAAATATAAAATTTATTTTTACATAAATGAACCCATCTGGTTATACCCAAGGACATACACTTTCTTTCCATACAACATATATAGGATAGAAGTTCAGTTTGCAGTCATACATAACTCCATGCTAAGTGGCATTTATCCAAGTTTGACTATTTCCTAAATGTGTGACCTTGAGGGAAAAATTCACTCCTCTTTGTTTTAATTATAAATAAAGGTGCTTAGACCCATCAGGCTGTTGTGAGGATTAAGTCAGCATATAAAAAGCACTCCATGTCTGGCACACAGTAATGCATTTTATTATACCTTCTTTACATACCTTGTGGACACAGACTAAGACAGTAATTAGAACTGCAGACAGTTATCAGTAATTGATTCACTGAATTCTTAGCTAGGGCATTGAGAATGCTTACTTTGTGATGTTCAAAAGAGGAATCAAGGGAAAAAAATAAACACAAAAGTTTCCTTCGAAAAGGGATGTGGTGATGTATGGGGTTCTGCCAATGTGTCTCTGATGATGGTCTGTGCTGCTTCCTGGGGAGCACCACAGCAGGCCAAGACAATGGAGTGTTCCAGCTTTATTTATATAACATCCAGAAATTCAGGGCATTTTGCCCGTGTAAATAGCCAGTTAAGTGATCCAAATGATGTTTGCATGGTTTCAGGCCTACAGACCTACAGACACCAATGTTTTCTAAAATAGTAATTTATTTATTTCACTTTAAAAGGAAATAATCTTCACCCAAAGTTTCTGTTTAATTGTCACAATCAAATGATGTAGGAATAGCAGATTTTAGTAACAGTAGCACTATTTGACAGATTAACAGCTTATGCCTTCTACCTCTGAGACAAGATAAAACATATTCCCAGATTTCTCAATTATTACCTTAATTTACTTAAATCATGTGATAACTATATATTGGTCTATATACATATCATGTATAAAGAACTGAATTCCAAGTAGGATAGATAATATGAGTTTTTGCTCTTGAGTAGGCAATGCAAGTAAATACATTATTACCTCATAGATCAGAGTCATGGTTACAGCAATAGATGTGAGGGACCTATTGGACAAATTCTTCACAGAGACACTCATGTTTATTGCAATTATTCATGTGCAAAAGACCATAGTTAAAAAACAATGTGTCACCTTGAAAAATTCTGATGTGCTGGAAGGTTAAATCAGATGGATGAGCAATAGGTAATTAGGAAAGTTGACCATGAAAGGAGCATTCAAAGCAGGTAGAGGTGGATTGTACAATACCATGAGTATCCTTTTAGTCCCAAGAGAACCTTTGGGTTGAGACCTGCTCTTGATTCTGAGAGGAAATGCAATGGGAGAAATTCTTAAGCTCTTCCCCATTAATTACTTTTAGGAATATTATTTGTCAAATGAATAGAGTGCATTTAAAGAGATTATCACTGGGTTGATGTGAGAATTTCAGGCTCAGCTGTCCTGTGCTGACCTAATGGTAGAATCCTGCCCTGATATGAAAATCTTCAAGAGGAGAACAGAGGAATAAAGTGGTTTCCAGACTGATGAGAGGGAAGAGGCTTAGCCCAGAATTTAGAAAAAACAAATAAAGAAAGAACCATTAAACACAAGTCCAGTGCACATCATGTGCTAATATACTCCACACCATAGGAAGAATCTCGATAGTTAACCAGAAGTAGTCCATGTAGGAAAATCTCATACAAAAGGGAGGGCAGGTTTGAAGCAGGGTACAGAAAATGGGAAGAGATAGTATCTGAAAGGGATTAGGGACTGAAGTTGTCTTGGCTGGAGAAAAGTCTTTGGCAATACCAAGCCAGTCTGAATAATAAACAAGATTCCATTTTGAACAACTGAGTTCAAAACCAGTGACAATGATAATGTGAAGAATTACAGAGGAGAGGACAGGACATTAAAGTTACGGATACCTCTGGGCACAAAGGCTCCATTTATAGGCCTGTCTTTAAAGTGGCAGATAATTTAACTCACCATAGGCTGCAGAGCAAGGTTGGCTTTAGACAGACTTGTGAAGCAGACAGTGAGTTTCCTAACCTGCTTCTCATTCTCCACTCCATTTTCCAGTAACTTCCTTTTCTTGTCCCTTAGGATTGACCTTGGTCAAGTTGTAATTTTAACTGTATTTCATCTTGTATTGCAACTAGAATAGAACCCCAGTTTATGTTTAAGTTCAGTTATCTGAATTTACAATATAAGTATAGGAATAAAGGAAAATTTTAATAGTCTACAAAATGGGACTGAAATTCATGCTCCTGATGTGTTCTAGAAAATGTATTTTTTAAAACTGAGAATAGTTAAGTTAGAATCAGCATCAATGTCAATGCTGAAAAACTAAAGGACAGATAAATGGATAATACATCTCACTGCAAGGCAGTGGTTTCCAATCTCTGTCTTTTAAAACAATTGAATTGGCTGAGTGGTCAGCTGATAAATCAACAAAAATATTTTTGATGATTGATTACTGTAAAATTTCTGCACATAACTAACAAAAAGTTCAAATAATATTATCTTATTTCTATAAACAGAGCTACTTTCATTCCCAGAGCAAGGATACATAAATATCACTTATTTATATGAACTAGTTTTTTCAGGGTTTATATCCAAAATGAAAAGTTAAAATGAAATTGATGCTGAAACCTTTCTCGTTTGTGGTAATAAATAGTCATGAATGCACATAAGAATTGAAAAGAAAAAGCTCAATTCGCATTGATAGAAGGTGATTTTCCAATAAATTTTTAATATTGTGTCTAATATAGTTTTTCAAAATTTATCATATATTTATGTTGTTTTGGCTAAATGTATGCTAATTATATAATATCTAGAGAAAATATTTTATAAAGCACTTATAATCTCAAGAGTTCAGATAACAAAACAACATGTAGACAGATATAGAGAAATCCATAAGACTTGTAATTATAAAAAGATATTACATTACTATAATTGTGACAAATGATGTAATATTTTAACGATATCTATTCACATAATTTTTGAAATAAGCAGTAGTATCAGAGTCGATCTTTAGATTTTGTTGAAACTATAAAAAAGTGATATAGTAGTTTCATTTAGGAAGATCAACACTACTAGTACAGAGGAGTTAGAGTACCTTTAAATATATAAATGTCTGATTAAAAGAAGCTATCAAGACTGCATATTATTTTAAAATTTATTTATTTATTTATTTATTTATTGTGCCAGGAATTGAACCCAGGGGTGATCTACTACTGAGCTATATCCCTAGTCCTTTTATTTTTTTTAATTTTAACACAAGGTCTTACTAAGTTGCCTAGGGCCTCCCTAAGTTGCTGAGGCTGGCCTTGAACTTGTCATCCTCCTGCCTCAGCCTGCTGAGTTGCTGGGGATTCCAGGCATATGCCACGGGGCTCAGCCCTTTGAAATTTTTCTTAAAGAGAAAAAATGGAAGTCCTGACAAAACTGGAAATGACTAATGATATCTCATATATGACCCTAGCTCAAGTCAAATTTGCAGTTTTACCAGAGGTCCTTAGGAAATACGGGATTAAGATTGATAGGAGATATACGTCCTTCTCAGCAGCTCATGGATCCTTCTCCAAAATAGATCATATGCTATGCCATAAAGCAAGTCTTAGCAAATACAAAAAAATAGAGATACTACCCTGCATTCTATCTGACCATAATGGACTGAAACTAGAAATTAATGACAGTTTGAAAAAAAGAAGCCACTACAACACCTGGAGACTCAATAATTTGCTATTGAATAATG
>PVHX01016320.1:0-43780 GCA_004024805.1 Geosciurus inauris
TTTTTTTTTTTGGTACTGGGGATTGAACTCAGGGGTACTCAACCACCGAGCCACATCCCCAGCCCTATTTTGTGTTTTATGTAGAGACAGGGTCTCACTGAGTTGCTTAGCACCTCTCCGTTGCTGAGGCTGGCTTTGAACTCGCGATTCTCCTGTCTCAGCCTCCCTAAGTGCTGGGATTACAGGCTTGAGCCACCGCACCCGGCTAAAATGACTATTCCTTAGGTACCTTCCCATTGCCAAAATAATTTCAGGAAGTTGGCCCAGCAAGATCTCAGAACCACAGATATAAATAGGCCTTCCTATAAATCTCTTCAATAGCCTCCTTCCTAGGCATCCCTAAACTATAAAAAACCATGTAATCTATCTCTGCATGACAATCTAACAAGCCCTCAAAGTTTTAATTCATCTTCATGAAGAACCATCAAACATGCTATTAACCTAAAAGGCAAGTTGTGAGAACAAAGAATTTATTTGAACCAAAATGAGGATGGCTATCAGGAAAAAAAAAAAATTCTAGTTGCTCAGAGTAAGTGCCCCTAAAATGGCATCTGAGGAGTCTGGCATTTTATGGAATTTTTTTTTTTTAAGCATGAGAAGGAGGTTTCAGAAAACTCGCTGTTATGAGGCTGGGGGTGTAGCATATGTGAGACACTGGGTTCAATTCCCAGCACTAGAAAAAAGAAAAATAAATATATAAAAGCCTGTTAATTTCTCCTTCTCACATTACTATTTGTTGTTTCCATGCCCTGAATCTGCCACTCTCCTGCCCCTACCAGAAAAGGGGGAACCTCACGATTGTCTTACCTCAGTTAGGGAACATCCTGTATCTCATCAGATTTGTTAGTGACTCTGATGAGAATCCTGACCTAATATTGTTTGTTGATGGATTGGACCTCAAAATTGAAACCTGAGGTTATTACAGGGAGAAGAAAATATCTTCTTCTTCTACCCTCCCATATTCTAGGACTGGTACCCTGTAAATTATACTAACAAAAAACAGATTTTTTTTTAAAGACAGATTTAACAGAAGAATAGGTACACAAATTTTATTTGCTAATATTTTCACACAAACATAAAAAGCCCCTTAAGAAATTAAAACCCAAAGAAGCAGTTAACCTGGGAGATTCTATACACTTGAACAAAGAAAACTGGGTTGAAGTTAGAAAACACAGAAAAAAGGGCTTTGAGCTGGGAAGGGTAGGGTATGGGAAGGTGACTAGGAAATGTATGGTAGATGGTTGCTTAGTAAGATCTGTTATGCAAACTCAAGTTGGTTGCCTTTTCCATTTCTCCACTGATAAGAGTCTCCTATGAACTTGAAAAAGCAATCATGAAATCCATTTGGAGAAATAAAAGACCCAGAACAGCCAAAGCAAACCTTAGCAAGAAGAAGGAGGCCTCACAATACCAGACCTTAAACTATACTACAGAGCCATAGTAACAAAAATGGCATGGTATTGCCACCAAAGCAGACACATAGACCAATGGAATAGAAGACACAGAGACAAACCCTCATAAATACAATTACCTCATACTAGACAAAGGCGCCAAAAATATTCATTGAAGAAAAAATAGCCTCTTCAACAACTGGTACTGGGAAAACTGGAACTCCATATGTAGCAAAATGAAATTAAATCCCTATCTCTCACCCTGCATGAAACTCAACTCAAAATGGATCAAAGACTTAGGAACTAGAACAGAGACCCTGTGCCTAATAGAAAAAAGAGTAGGCCCAAATCTTCACCATGTTGGCTTAGGAACTGACTTCTTTAACAAGACTTCTAAACCACAAGAAATAAAATCAAGAATCAATAATGGGATGGGTTCAAACTAAAAAGCTTCTTCTCAGCAAAGGAAACAATCAATAATGTAAAGAGAGAGCCTACAGAATGAGAGAAAATCTTTACTACATGCACCTCAGACATAGGATTAATCTCTAGAATATATAAAGAGCTCAAAAAACTGAACACTAAAAAAATAAATAAATGGGCTAAGTAAATCAATAAATGGGCTAAGTAAATGAACAGACATGTCACTGAAGAAGAAATAAAATCAATCAACAAATATATTTAAAAAATTAACATCTCTAGCAATTACAGAAATGCAAATCAAAACTACTCTAAGATTTCATCTCAATCCAGTCAGAATGGCAATTATCAAAAAAAAAAACAAGCAGGGCTGGGATTGTGGTTCAGTGGTAGGGTGCTCGCCTCGCATATGGGAGACACTGGGTTCGCTCCTCAGCACCACATATAAATAAATGAATAAATAAAGGTCAATCAACAACTAAAAAAAATTTAAAAAATAAACAAGCAGTAATAAACGTTGGCAAGGATGTAGGGGGAAAGGTACATTCAAACATTGTTGGTAGGAATGCATATTGGTACAACCATTATGGAAAGCAGTATGGAAATTCCTCAGAAAACTTGGAATGGAACCATCATTTGACCTAGCTATCCTACTCCTCGGTTTATACCCAAAGGACTTAAATTCAGCATACTACAGTGACGCAGCCACATCAATGTTTATAGTAGCTCATTTCACAATAGCCAAACTATGGAACCAACCTAGATGCTCTTCAACAGATGAATGGATAAAGAAAATGTGGTATATATACACAGTGGAATATTACTCAGCCTTAAAGAAGAGTGAAATTATGGCATTTGCAGGTAAACGGATGGAGCTGGAGAATATCATGCTAAGCGGAACAAGTCAATCCCAAAACACCAAAGGCCGAATGTTTTCTCTTATATGTGGCTGGTAATTCACAGTAAGTGGGTGGGCGCTAGGGAAGAATAGATGTACTTTGGGTCAGACAGCAGGGGATGAAGGGAGGGGTGGGGGATATGAGAGTAGGAAGAATAGTAAAATCAATCAGACATTATTACTCTATGTGCATATATGATTACACAACTGGTGTGATTCTACATTGTGTACCATAGAAGAATGAGAAGTTGTACTCCATTTATGTATGATGTGTCAAAATGCATTCTATCACATATAACTAATTAAAACAAATTTAAAAAAACAAAATTAAATAAAATTAAACCTCTATACCCAAAAACTTTAAAAAAGAAATTCCAAAATAAATCTGTTTTTGGGGGGTAGTTATATCATAAGGGTGTTATTATTTTAATCTTTTTCATATTTATATAGAAAGCAAAATATCTCTAATATTTTACTTCATACTCTCCATATGCTAGTAATGATTAATGTTGATATGTCTAAATTGTTATATTTTGCATATAATTTCACAGAAGCAATAAAGAATACTTAAAAGATTTAGTTACTCAGCCAGGCGCATTGGTGCAAGCCTGCAAGCTCAGCACTTTTGGAGGCTGAGACAGGAGAATCACAAGTTCAAAGCCAGCCTGAGCAATGGCAAGGTGCTAAGCAACTCAGTGAGGCCCTGTCTCTACATAAAACACAAAATAGGGCTGGGGATGTGCCTCAGTGGTTGAGTGCCCCTGAGTTCAATCCCCAGTACCAAAAAAAAAAGATTTAGTTACTCAAACATAGTTGTCTCTAAGACAAAAAATACTGTTTGTGGCACTGTTGTAATTATCCCTCTTGGCCCATGTATATGGTTTGCAAGGCAGAATGTAAGACAACCTTGAGACATATCTGAAAGGATTAACAAGTAAAAGATGAATTGAAAAATTGTTCAACAGTTCAGTGTTAAAAGTGCCTGGTTCATGCTGTCAATTGTTTACTAGGTGTGGGATTTTATGCAATGTAAATTTACTCAAGTAGGATTTTGATTTTATAAAAAAGAACAATGAAAGGAGAAAAATCAATTGAAAATAACAAAAGAGTTCTTTTGGTGCAATACAAAAAAAAAAAAAAAAGAGTATCCTATGATTAAGTGCTCCTTTTCCTAGTACAGAAAATGGAGACATCATTGCAAATGGAAATTCTATTATAGATTTAAATTTCTCTTATGAAAGGGAAATCTGTGCTCTGTTTTAGAACTTTTTTTCTTACGTTTGCTGTTTCTTAGAACAATCAGCTCAAATTATTGAGGTAGCAATATTCTTTTTTTATTTATTCTAATTAGGTATACATGACAGCAGAATGCATTTTGATTCATTGTACACAAATGGAGCACAACTTTTCATTTCTCTGGTTGTACACAATATAGAGTTATACCATATGTGCAGTCATACATGTACCTAGGGTGGTGTTGTCCGTCTTATTCCACCATCTTTCCTGCCCCCATGTCCCCTCCTCTCCTTTCCCTCCTCTTTAACCAAAGTTTCTCCATTCTTCCCATGCTCCCTCCCCCATTATGGATCAGCATCCACTCATCAGAGAGAACATTCAGCCTTTGGCTTCAGGGGGTTACATTACTTGGCTTAGCATGACGTTTTCCAAGTCCTTCCTTTTACCCGCAAATGAGCTGGCAATATTCTGATCCTCTATATTATCAAGAAAGATATGCTGCCACTATTCTAAACTCTCCTTAAGAATATAGCCCACTACCTGAGATAAAATCAGCCCAGATGGCAAAATTGGTTGCACTTACACAGCTTATCAACTAGACAAAGACCAGACAGCCAATACACAGATGATGGCAAGTCTTTGGGGTATGGTAGTATATGACCTTGGGATGCTTTGGAAACAAGCATCAAAAATAAACAGCAAGTTAAAGAACTTCCAGGTGACCATTACGAAGATGGAGAGACATGCAAAATAGATAACATAGAAGCTTAAGGAAAGGTCCCAGTAGATCATTATGCTAAATGCCAAGCGGCTTTAACCAAGGTTATGATTCTATATAAGCCTTCAAAGGATAAATCTCTGGAGGGATTTAGAGGCCATTATAAAATATCAACATTTAGTACCTGATTTTGTAAAAACAGAAGATTTGATCGTACTCTTGATTCAAATAATCCCTGGTGCTCAATGGCAGCTGCTTATTTACACCAGATGATTTCATGTGTATATTATTGAAGGAATTCAAAACATACCACCCGACCCAGGCATGGTGGCACACACCTGTAATTCCAGTGACTCAGGAGATTGAGGCAGGAGGTTTGCAAGTTCAAGGGCAGCTTCAGCAACTTAGCAAGACCCTGTCTAAAAAAATTAAAAGGACTGAGAATGTAGCTCAGTGGTAGAGCAAGCAATCTGGGTTTAATTCCCAGTACCAACAAAATAAAACACACCACCCCAAAATATACCACTCTTGCATATTGGTCATGTTGAGTTAATGGCAACTGAAAAAGAGCAGGTACAAGAAGGTACTGTGACCTTCCTAAAAGGAAATAAAATCCCTACACAAAAAGTATCTCCTGCATTTGGAGGAAGGAAAACATTTTTCTAACCAGAGATGATGGAAGAATTGATGTTGAGAGACATCTGTACAAACCAATCTTGTTAAACTAACTCTATCTTCTTCTCCATGATTAAGTGCTTTAGCCTACACGCCTTTGTTTGTCTAACTTAGCCTAGGCAGATTCAATTCAAACAACTTCTTTTCCTTCTCCTTCTTCTTCTTGGTCCTGAGGATCAAACTCAAGGCCTTACACATGCTAGGTAAGTGCTCTATCTCTAAGCTATACCCCATCCCTGACCCTCGAACTGCTTCTTTGGTCTTCATTTTCTTAAGAAGGCTCTCATGTCATGTAAAACTTACATTTAAAAATTTTACATGTTTTTTCTTAGTAATCTCTCTTTTGTTACAAAACCCCAAGTGAGAACCTAAGAGGGGTAGGAAATTTTTCCATCCCCTACATTTTCTAAATTTCTCCATGAAATACTCATCATGGAATAGACAACTTGACTACATTTTTCAAACAACATTGGTGGGGAAACTTTGAAAAGACAACCATGTTGACATTTTTTGGTCATGTATCAACTGTCAAAAATATAATATTGAAAAGACTGAAAAGATGGGAGATGTCCGGGAACTCTTCTCAAGGGCCACCATTGGATACCTCCCGGCACCAACCCAGCTTCCACCTTTGTGATATTTGAATATGATTCTGGTATTGTATGTATTTTAGGGTGAGTTGAAGAATTTCCTTGCCAAAAAGCTACAGCCCCTACAGCCACTAAAAGGCCACTTAATTTTGTGTTTTCAACGTGGGGCATCTCTGTTTTTATATCAAGTGATCTAGGTACACACTTTAAGGGAACCATTTTGAAAGAATTCTTCCTAAAAAAACTATGCTGTTTTTACAATGCACAATTTTTTGAAAAGGCTGAGATGACCAATTGCATTCTTAAATTAAAATCAGCAAAACTTTCAGAAACTCTTTGCTTCCCTAAATGTACTGCAACTATCCCTTATGGTAGTAGTGACCTTCTTGGGGACTCATAGGTTTATACCCCTGCTCATTGAGGAATGTCCTTGCATGGAAGGTCCATGAGTTTAATGATTTTACCTCCATATTCTGTTCTTCTGTATGCAGGCATAGCAAGATATTGTAAGGGATATCACTATACCAAGTCCTTTCTCCAATGGGTTAAGCCTACTTTCCTACATCTTCCTAAACAATTTCTTCATGCTCATTAGAAGAGAGCTTGTGAAATACCATTAGCAACAAATCTCTAGGGAATTAATCCTTGGGTTCATGGTTCACAATGAATGAGGTAATTCAGAATTTCATACAATTGGAAGGCCACTCTAATTTTGTCTGTGGCAGTACTAACATTTCATGTGGTACTTGGATCAAGGAAACATGCAAGATTTTTAAAAGGCTGTACTTTGCCTTAAAAAAAAAAAAAAGCTCTTTGGATCTATAAGCTTGATTCTCTATAAGTTTGATTCTCATGATCTTTGGGATTCATTATCTTTAGCCTGATTTGGGCAATTGAAATTCCTGGTTTTGAAACATCTCAGGACTATTAATTCACCTTAATTTTGTGATAGTGATCATGATGCTGTTCTGTAAACTTTTTTTAAATTTCCAAAATGTTAAACATTTCTGTGCTGTCATTCTCTCATCAGAGAGACATAAGGATACAACAGAAAGATAAAGAAGATTTTGCAAAACAGTTGACTATGAAGATGACTGAAGAATTTCTAAGCAGTGCAGATCTGGAATTCCAGTTTTCTCCAAGTTGGTCAACCTCTTAGAATTAAGAGAATGACCAGAAAGGGAACTGACAAACTACACAAAGGGACAATGGCCAGACCATTTATACAGAGAAAACTCTAATTCAAAATCTACAAGTCCAAGAAACCAGTCCACTACCTATGGCAAGACAACAATCCCTGTAGCGATTGGCCCAAAACAGCTAGGACTTGATTAATGATTGAAAATTTCCCTAATTTTTCTCCCCACGGCCCCAACTACCAACAAAGAGAAAGCCAAATTGGAACCCCTAATCAATCACATAGGATGCACCGCTGCTCATGAGCCTGCCTACAGCTTCCCCATACCAGCAGGCTCCAGTCAGAGAACACCTAGAGCCTTCCCTTTTCCTACTATCGAGCTCTCCCATCTCCCTGCCTGCCTTTGAGTCTCTACCAAAATGCAAGTGATGATGGATGATAAACAGTACTTCTTCCTCCACCTCTGACTCTTCCTCCTCTGCAGAAAGCTCAGCCAAGGCCTGCAGCATCCTCTTTTCTGACTCTTCTGCACTTGGGCTACCCGCTGGCTAATGCTGACCAACAACAAGGAGCAAATGCAGGCAACAGGCTACAGGAGAGGGAGGTGAGTCTGGAAATTGACCCTTCCTCTTTCTTCCCTCTCGTTGCCTCAGACACTGAAAGCATTTGGGGCAGATAGAGTTAAGAGTTGATTCTCAGTCATATGTGGGAAAGTACTTCTGAGTCTGAGGGCGTTTGGAGACATGTGAAGGGTAAAGAAGCCACTTCAGCAGAGCTGCGTTTTATCTTCAGGTCTCATTCTCTCCTTCCTGAGCTTCTTCCTCTCCTCATGTCTTCCACACATCTGCGCACAGGCTCAGATAGCCCACTAGTGTGTGTGCTCCCTTCCTCCCTCTCCTTTCTCCCTCTCCCCCACTTCTCTTCTTCTTCTTAAGAATCCAGAACCACCTAGAACCTAGTCAAATTGAATATATATTATAAGGCTTATTTCCAAATGTAGAACAAAATGTTTCATTTCTGGTTATTATCTCACTCAGTGAAGACGGGCTCTTCAATGGAAGAGAGGCAAGTGTTTCCTGTCTCCCTGAAATCTCCCAGACTGTTGATGGGTCTGAGTGTGACAGGAAGGGGTGAGGGGGACATCCAGTTGCAGAGAGATGAGAAACGAGGAGGTGGAGTCCAGTGGGTTCCAGAAGGTGACCAACTACAAAGAACAAGAAGTCCAAGGCTGTGCAGGTTATCATTCCTCTTGATTATTCCTGTAAGACTCCCTACAGCAAGAAGGAAAAGAAAAAGGCTTGACAACACAGTCCCTAATTGAGATCAGTCAGTCACAGGCTCTACTTTCCCAAAGAGTGGCCCTGACTGGCCTGTGAGCCCAGCAGGTGCGGTCAACAGCCGAGCTCCAGAACACACAGAGGTAACAGCACCCACTCTGGCACTGCCATATCAGGCTTCTGACACTATCAGTTTTCCTCAGTCCCAGGGTCAGTTGTCATTCTCTGTGTGTCCTTTTCCACCTCTGTACCAGCCCAAGGTCTTCTTAAATGGAGAGCAGATATTGCCCAGAGGTCTAAGGAAAGACACAGACTTGGTTGTCTGTGGTTCCTGATTATAGAAGGACCCTACCTTACAGTCTGGTAGTTCAGCAGTCTCTTGATTTCTTCCTTTTGAGGAGACTCTTCCCTGTTTGTCCCCTCCTGTTTCCCTCCAATACAGGCACGGGTGCCTCTCATCCTTTACCTACAGGGAAGCTCACTTGCCCTAGCTCCCTGACAGCTTATCACTCAGATATAAATATTGATCAGGACTCTCATGTGAATGAAAACAGCTGTCAAGAGAAGGTGGGACAGCTGAGGGACCTGGGAGCCTGGGACCACCTTGTCTTTCTCCTAAGACATAGTTAAATCCAGGATCCTGTGTAAGACAAGTGTTGAGAATTCTGGGCAACAGAAGCAACCCATAAAATTATAACACAAACCAGACTGGTAAAAGGTACAGTAGAGGTGAGGACAGAGTTATTAGGAAGCAATATGGAAAGGGGTGGGGTTGGGAGAAGCAGGGAGACTTGAGAACAAGGCTATCACCTGGAGGAGGACTTCCAAGGATAAATTTTTATGGGAAGGGCAATTCGAACAGAAGAGAGACTGAAAAGCAGAGACACTAGGCAGAGAACTGTGCGCTTGGAAAATAGTAAGTTTCTCCATGTAACTGAGATGAGGCAGTGCAGACACACACACACACACACACACACACACAAATAGAGAGCACACTGAGGCCAAAGGAGAAGTGTCTTCAATGTCATGCAAAAGTCTTTGAACTTCAACATATAAAAGATACAGACATTCATCTCTAAACTCCAGCAATGGAAGGCAACTTCCTTCACTCCTCCCACTTTACACACAAGGAGATCAAGGGCCAGAGAAGCTCAAGGTCAGGCAGTGCCTTGTCCACAGAAGCAGAAACAAGCCCAGGGACCTCAATTTCCACAGGTGCAGTGCTTTTGCCACCTGCCTGGTACTCCATGGGTGGGGAACTACTTCTAGAAGGTGCACCCAAAGGGCTGCATTCCTCATTGTGAAACAACCTCTTCTGGTTCTGGATATCTCTTCAGAGTTCTCCCACTAGGGGAATGAGTGGCTTGATTCTAAAACGGTAGAATCAGACTATGCACCACAGCATCCACCACACCTTGTCATATTACTTCCTTGGCATAAACTTCTAGATGTTTAGAGAACGTGGAATTTCAACAACAATTTAGATCAATTTTCTTCTATGTAGGTTATCAATATTTCAATCTTAATAGATCAAGAGATCATTTTTCCTCAGCTAAACAACAGTACATAATACATACTATAAATCCCTGCCTAATCCTTTATCTGTGATTTCACAATAACTTACCCATACTCTATTATACCACTTTTCACATGCAATCAGAATTCTTTCTTCTCAGTCTCCTCCATTATACTGGGTGCTTTTGAGAACAGAGACCATGTCTTATTCACATTTATGTCTCCTGATCTGATGCCATGTCCACAGTAAATCTCCAGTTAATGCGTGTTAAAAGAATTAATGCCTTTTCATAGAAAGCTATAGAGAGTCATGGGAGAGATTGGCTAGAATCAGAGGTAATACCATACAAGAGTTGTCAGCCCTGATGCAGAAGCAAAAAGTGACTGCAAGAAATGAACTGTGCTTTAAGGAGGAGGAAGGTGTCATGATGTGTACAATATGATCTGAAAAAAAAACAAATGAAAAGCCCAATTCTCCAATAAAGAGGAAATAAAAGAGACAGTCAAAGCCCGCTTCAGCAACAGATAGGAAGCAACTCAGTGAGACCCTGTCTCTACATAAAACACAAAATAGGGCTGGGATGTGGTTCAGTGGTCCAGTACCCCTGAGTTCAATCTCCAGTACAAAAAAAAAAAAAAAAAAGGAGGAAATAAAAGAGGTAGTGGTTAGTACTGTTGAAGGGGTGAATTATCAGATGCAGAGAAGTGGTGAAGTAGATACAGCTCAAGTAACATAAAAGGTCAGGGGGAAAGTGAGGTTTCTCCACAGCTCTGCCACTTAAAATTCTCTGAGGTTTTTCAGTAAACCCCTTTGGAAACTGTTTAAAAACACCAATGCCTGGATTCTACCAGCAGAGATTCCTGAGGTACTAGTCTAGGGTGGATCTGCTAATTATTATTTTTAAATCTTTCCTGGTAATTCAAATAGTTCAAATTGAAAAAAAATATCTTCACTAATGTATATTAACTCTCAATATCCTCTTATGCAAAATGAAAGAGAGAATAAAGGAATTTATAAAATGAGGATGTTAGTTTGGATCATCTCTAAAGTCTCTTACAATTCCTTTGTTCCCTACGTCTTTTAACCTAAGTAAGAAGAGAAGCAAATTCCCAGATCCATAGAGCTGCCTGGGAGCTGGGTATGAGGAGACAATCTGACTTAGCTTATATCTCCTGAGTCCTCCCCCTACTGAGGGAACAGTGAGCTCATTTCTTGTGTGGCCTATCACAGCAGAGCAGGATTCTAAAATTCTTCCCAGAACCACAAAAAACACTATGAAACTAGAAATAAAACCTGTAATGCTTGGTGGAAGAAGAAAAATGAAAACAGGTTTTAGAAACATGAAGATGTTTCATAATGATTGATTCATGGCCTGGTAAAAACAGACAAATATAAATGTTTACAAATATATTTGTATTGCTTCGAAGCTCTTAATGGATATGATTTCTTAAAAATAAACTTTTCTCTTCAATTGACATATAACTGAAAACATTGCCACTAATTATGAGAACTAATCTTATACTAAACTATGTAATTCCCACATAGGTCAAATATAGCTGTAGAAACAGAGTGGGTGGTGCTGAAGATGTAGCCCAATGGCAGATCTTTAAAAGAAACCAAGTAGGTAACATACTTTTTTCAAATTAAATTGAAATCTGTAAATACAATAATGTAGATTAGAAAGCAAGGTAAATTATGAATCAGACAATTAAGCATGGCAATAGTTGTATCCTATAGTGTTTAGACCAATCTAGATTTTCTCCTTTGGGACAATAGTTGAGTACATTTTCTGAAATTGTATTCTGGTTAGGGCCAGGTTGTGTTAATGATGCTCTGCATGAGCTGCATTCTCTGAGGCCCTCCCTTTGATAAACATACTACAGGTAACACTTGATTAACAGATTTTATTTGCCAGTTATTTAATGTGATTGGGGAGTCCCAGGAGCTCATCATCCTCAGAAAAGACAAACTCATCTTAAAGTACTCCATTTGGTCCTGATTTGTCTAAAAATCTGCCCTCTCAAAATGTATAGTAGGAAGAGGGTTCTTTTCTTCTCTCTGTCTCTCTCTTTTGCAGTACTTAGGATTGAACCTGGGGTGCTCTACTGCTGAGCTGTATCCCCAACCCTTTTCATTTTTCATTTTGAGACAGGGTCTTGCTAAGTTGCCCAGGATGGCTTGAACCTGAAGTCCTCCTGCCTCGGCCTCCTGAATAGCTGGGATTACAGGCACTACGACACCTGGCCTACTTAACATTGATCTGTCTAGACATATTTTCTTGAAGTTAGAAGCTGATAATGATATCAGCAATGATTATTATTATATGATATTGTTTTGGAAAGCCTGGTCAAATTAATAAGATGTGAAAGGAAATGATAGTTAGAGATTTGAAAAGGAAGAAAGTATTATAGTGTTACCTATAAGTGATAAAGTAGGAAAAGAAGAAAACATGGATCAACTACAACTTCTAGAATCACAGCAAGTGTTTAAAAACAGCTTGATATAAATGAATGTATTATTGTCTTCCTAAAAATTGTTCTATATTTGAAGTAGTTATACATCACCTAAAGATAAGAGAATAAGCTCACACATACACGCATAAACTAAATGTGACCTGTAATAATGTTTTCCCAGCCTCAGCAACAGCGAGGCACTAAGCAACTCAGTGAGACCCTGTCTCTACATAAAACACAAAATAGGGCTGGGGATGTGGCTCAGTGGTTGAGTGCCCCTGAGTTCAATTCCTGGTACCTAAATAAATAAATAATATTTTGTTTGGAAATTGCTGATGTTTGAAAGCAGACAAGCTATGCACAGCCAACAAAAAAGCCTGCTGACTCAGTGCTGATCATATAACACAGCCTGTACCTCGGTGAATTCATCACACGTCATGGTCCCCAGGTTGATTAGTTTGAAGTATGATTTTGTTTTTAGAAAAATAGAATGAATGCAACTTTAACCAAATTCATAGATCACCTGATATAAACCAGGATGATAATTTTTAACATGTAAAAAATATTTTAACAGTCACATTTCTTAATATGCAAATGTCACCATGACCAATGCAATCTTTTTTTTTTTTTTTTGGTACTAAAGATTGAACTCAGGGGCACTCAACCATTGAGCCACATCCCCAGCCCTATTTTGTGTTTTATGTAGAGACAGTGTCTCACTGAGTTGCTTAGCACCTCGCCATCGCTGAGACTGGCTTTGAACTCGAGAGTCTCCTCTCAGCCTCCCAAAGTGCTGGGAATACAGGCTTGAGCCACCCGCTCGGCTCCAATGCAATCTTAACAAAACAAATTATAATTAGAAGATTGCTTGGGGAGCATAGAATTAGAGAGAAAGGTGACCATCAAAACATTGAAATGTTTGCCATCATCAGGCAATAACGGAACTCTAACAGGTGAAACTTTGTGTCAAGTTCCAGCATTCAATGGACCTCCAGCCAATTCTGCCTCTTGGGTTCCTTGTTTTTATGTTTCATTACTGACTATCCTTGCCATTTGATTCACACATTTTTTATTTATGTAACTCAGGTTTTAAAAAACATCAAGACTTTAGACAGTGTACTATAGGAAAGGAAAATATTTTTTTCTTCACCCCTTATAAGTTCATAGTCAGAACAGCCCACTGTAACAAAAGACAGATTAAAAAGAGAAAAACAAAAAGAAATGTATTAACATGTACATTACATATGTATATGGGAAATACCCAGAGAATGAACATTTCTCAAAGAGATAGCTTTGAATTCCAGCTTACATAGCATCTTAAACAAAGAACAATGCATTCTTAAAGAAGTGACATGACAAAGGAAAAGAACTTGAGTCTCTTGCCAAGTTGTTGAGAACAAATAAATGACAGCTAAAAGCTATTTAGTAACACTTATTAATGTAGTTTCTTATGGTACCATCTTCGGGTCACATAAGATGTTTCCTGTGTTAATCTTTGTCCTCTCTGGTAGAGAGGGGAGGAGGAATACCTTGTGTCCTTCGAAATTCACATCCTGATTTTACTCAAATAGAAGGAGAGTCTTCCTGTATCTGCTTCTTCTCAATATTTTCAGCTCAAAATGATCCTTATGCCAAAGAGGTCTGTTTTGGGGTGGCATATTCTAGTCTCAAACAGGAGGCATTTCTCTGATATTCCTATCAAAGATGTAGTACTTGAATTTAATCATAAAAAAGCTTAAAACCCTAAATTATAGGATAATCTACAAAAAAATTGACCTATAATATTCAAAAGTATCAAGAAATAAAAGTCAAGAAAAAACTAAGAAAGGAGGGGGCTGTAGCTCCTTTTTAAGGTGTTTAACAGGCACAAGGCCCTGGGCTCCATCACCAGCACTACAAAAGCAAAAAGACAAAAGCATAACAAACAAAAAAGCTAAGAAATCACTCCAGACTAAAGGAAAATGAGAAGATGTGCAATTAAAAAAGAAGTGCTACTAAAAGCAACATGTGATTCTAAACTGGAATCTTGTGCTATATAAAACACAACTGCAAAACTTGAATGGGACCCTGAGGATTAGATGGTAGTAATATATCAATGGTCAGTTCCTGATTTTCTTTTCTTTTCTTTTTCTTTCTTTCTTTTTTTTTTTTTTTTTTTTGGTACCAAGGATTGAACCCAGGGGCTCTTAACCACCAAGCCACATCCTTAGCCCTTTTAAAAAATATTTTATTTAAACTGGGTGCAGTGGTGCAAGCCTGTAATCCCAGCACTTAGGGAGGCTGAGAAAGGAGACTGAGGATGTGGCTCAGTGGTCGAGTGCCCCTGAGTTCAATCTCTAGTACCAAAAAAAAAATTTTATTTAGGGACAAGGTGTCATTGAATTGCTTAGGGCCTCACCAAGCTGCTGAGGCTGGCATTGAACTTGTTATCCTTCTGCCTCAGCCTCCCAAACTGCTGGAATTATAGGCATGCACTATTGTGCCTGGCTTGTTTCTTGATTTTTGATGGCTGTTTCCTGATGTTTGGTTATGCTCAAGTAGGAGAATGCCCTTGCTTGTATGAAATAGATAGTAGTGCATTAAGGTAGGGAGGGGATAACATGTCTGCAATTTGGTTTATGTCTCAATTGGTTCAAGAAAAAGAAAACACTTGCAATAAAACTCCACTTGCAATTTTTAAGTAAAGTTGAAATGTTATTTCAAAATAAAAAGAAAATCATATTTTACAAGTATCTCAGTGGGAACTGGGCACAGTGGCGCACACCTATAATCCCAGCACTTTGGGAGACTGAAATAGGAAAATCTACAAAAAAAAATTCTTCAAAGTCAACCTCAGCAATGGCAAGGCACTAAGCAACTCAGTGAGACCCTGTCTCTGCATAAAATACAAAATAGGGCTGGGGATGTGGCTCAGTGGTCGAGTATCCTTGAATCAATCCCTGGTACCAAAAAAAAAAGTATCTCAGTGGGAAATACAGGTGAAACAGGTGAAAAACTTCAAAATCTGAAGACAGTTGTAAATTTTCAAATGCAAGCTTGTTGCAAAATATTCAAAACCAGAGACATGAGACTGAACACAAGAAAGTCTGGGACAAAAGGACATGAATGCTCTTGAGCGATCCCCTAAGATACTTGGAAAGACAAGTTGGGAAGATACTTGAGTGCTTTGGCCTCTATAAGAACCAGAGGAAGTAAAAACAAAAGAGAAGTAGGTGGAGCCAGAAACAATACACTAATCCCAGGAAACACTCAGGTAAGTCTATTAAGGCTATGATGGACCATTTGGACTTTAAATGGAAGAGATAATAACAGCACAGACTCACCTGGAAATCATGTTAGACAAATCCTGCATCCTTCCTTGACAAGGTAGAATTAGGAAATGTGGGGATATTTTGTTTTGCTTCAGCAAAGCATTTGATAAAATCTCTCAATACAGTGGCTACCCTCCTAACTGGTTAAACCAGATCTTGTGATGCTATGATGTGCCACAGAGCTGTCTCCACAGACCTATCTTGTTCATGATATTTGATGTGAAATGCCACCACAATAGATGACAATAATATATAGAAAGCAAATAACATGGATGATAGAGTCACGATCCAAAAACATCTTACCTCACTGAAGCAGTAGATTACATCCAACAAGATAAAAGATAAAATTGCACAAGTACAATATTTTTGTCCTTGGAACAGAAAACCAGTTGCATATGTACAGAACTGGTGCTGGGTGGTAATAAGTAACTTATTGACAGAACTTTTACTCACTCAACGTTGAGAGCTTACCCATGTGGGGCTGTGTTAGGCACTGGGAATTCAAGAGCAAATGAGAGAGTTCCTCCCTTCAATGACTTTGCTACCTAGGGAGGGATTAGAACAAGTAAACAGGAAATTATGTTACATGGCAAAGACCACCAGTACCACTCAACTCTGGTGGGATTAGGCTTTTCCTAGAGCGAGTCACAACCCAGTGGGGACCCAAAAATGAGTTAGTGTTAAGTAATGTTGAAGGAAAGAGCTTTCCAAGCAAATGCAGTGGCAATGAGATGACCTGTGGTTAAGGGAGAGCGTGACTTGCTGGGCCCAGAGAGCCCTGGGGAGGCCTTGGGACAGCAGTAGGGGCTAGAAGAGCTATAGAAGGGAGTGAGGAAGGACTGGTCAAGGAGAGGGTGTCAACTTGATCTTTACCCTGACGATTGCAGGCTTTTAAACAGAATGTCAGATTTATCATTTTTTAAAGGCTTACTCAGGAAGTATGATAGGAAACGGATTAAAGTGGAGCAGGCCTGGGAACAGGGAGATTATCAAAGAGGCAATTACAGTAAGTAACCTAGCAGAAATAGTGATGGCCTGAAATAAACAATGGGAATGAAAATCAGTAGACAGTTGAAGATGTGAGAGAGGGAAAATCTACAGAACATGGTGGTTGATTGCTTTAAGGCAATAGCAGAAGGGAGAATTAGAACAGAGAGCTACATTTTCCTATGTAGCAATGAATTTTTCATTTGACACTTTCAATAACACAGATAGATGCAATTATTAGGTCTACTTTACAGAGGAGCAAATTCAGAGAAGTTAAATAACTTGTCAGAGTTGATAGAAAGAAATGTATTTGATATTCAACCCATATAAAGTAAAATGCAATGAACTGTGCACTAATTTTCAATACCTAGTATTAGGCATAAACAAGAAATGATACCTCTTAAAATATTAATTCCAGAAATAAAAAATTTAAAAAAATTAATTCCAGTTTAAAGATATGTTACTATCCTATTTTCTGAACTTCAAGTCTTTGTGCATAGATGTTCATACAAAAGGGATAGTAAAGCAACACACAACATCTTCCTTTGTTACTACCATAATGTTCACCAGCCAAGGAGGGGCAGAAGTCCTTGACAGTGAAGACTACCAGGATTATGGCTTACTTGACTTATTTACAAAGACTTTTTAAAGACACAGGAGAGTATTCAGCATAATGAGAAAGATAGACTGCAAAATTTTATGATTGCTTTCAAAGGAATAACAAACTAATAGCTGACTTCTCAATAGAGATGTTGTAAGCCAGGAAAAAGTGGGTTATTATATTTAAAGTACTGAAAGAAAATCTCTGTCAACTTAGAATTATCTAAAAATATCACTTAAAAATGAAGGTCAAGTGTACATGTCCAAATATGTAATGTCCACCATTATGCACAACTATAATGCATCAAAAATATAGGAAAAAAAAGAACAGTTAAAATTCTTTTTTAAAAAAAGAAGAAGGTCAAGGGCTGAAGATATAGCTCAGTGCTAGAATCCTTGCCTAGCATATGCCTGTGTTCACTCTCCAGCACCCCAAAAAGAAGACAGTCAAATAAAACATTTTCAGACAATAAAATAAAACTCTAGTAGAGTTTATAACTAGCAATCCCTTACTAAAGGAAACTTAAAAGGATGAATTTCAGGCTCAAGAGAAAAGTCACCAGACAGAAACTAGAATTTCAGGAAGGAATGAAAAACAAAAAGCAAGATAAATATGTGAACAAATATTTTAAAAATTTGGCTTTATAAAACATTAATGTGATTAAAAATCTAAAATATAATTATAATGTCATATAATAGTCAACTAAAAATCTAAAATATAATTATAATATAATATAATTATATATTATATAATAGTCAATTAAAAATCTAAAATATAATTATATAACATGGTTAACATAATTTGGGCCTTATAAATTAATTGAGTGTTCAAGAGATGGCTAAATGTATTGATTACTTTTAGAGTTGAATAAACAATTTGAAATTTCTAGAATAAGCAAAAGAATAGACACAATGTATTAACTCCAAACTAGAAGAGATATTAAGTGAAACATGGATCAGGTAGGATAGACTAGGTTGTGCTTCAATAACAAATCCTCAAATTTCAGTGGCTGAAGGTTTAATTCTTATTTCTTGCTACATGTTCATGCTAGT
This sequence comes from Geosciurus inauris, assembly GCA_004024805.1. Classification (NCBI taxonomy): domain Eukaryota; kingdom Metazoa; phylum Chordata; class Mammalia; order Rodentia; family Sciuridae; genus Geosciurus; species Geosciurus inauris. The sequence goes on from PVHX01016320.1 coordinate 18,264, forward strand.
CAAACAAAGAGTCCTGTCACTGGAGTCACTTGGGAACACAAGCTGACTCAGGCTACATGTTGACACACAGTTTCGCAGTCCCAGAGGGAAAGAAAAGAACACAACAATCTAGAGACCAGTTCTTTACCCTCTGCCAGAAGGGACATAAGCCGCTTCTACTCACTTCACTGACCAGAGAAAGTCATATGGTCACATCTAAGTACAAGGGACAGAGACTGGGATCCTTCTAGGTATCTGCAACAAGAGAACTAAACATTGTTACTAGACTTCATGACTTTTATAGGATATATACAAGTACACAACTAATCCAAAAAAATAATGAGATAAGTAAAAAATGAGATAAGTAAAAAAGACAAACGAAGATGGTAGATATACACTGAGAAAGATGATGATGAATTATAATAAATGTAAATGGTGCAGTCAAAAGACAAGAGTGGCCAGGCATGGTAGCGTAGGCCTGTAATCACAGCACTTTGGGAAGCTGAGATAGGAGAATCGCCAGTTCAAAGCCAGTCTCGGCAACAGCGAGGCGCTAAGCAACTCAGTGAGACCCTGTCTCTACATAAAACACAAAATAGGACTGGGGATGTGGCTCAGTGGTCGAGTGCCCCTGAGTTCAATCCCTGGTACCAAAAACAAACAAACAAAAAAAGACAAGATTAATGAATGAGGGAAATCTCTGTATTTACAAAAAACTTCAAAAACATAAAAATTCATGAAAACTTGATAATAAAAAGGTATATAGTGATATACCAAAAAATTGTAACATATTCATGTTTTAGAATCCTATAGAGCATAAAAATGAACAAAATATCCCTATTTGTAGAAATATGAATTTAATAAGAGTAATGTTGAGTTTAGTCACAAAAAATAAATAGAAATTTTATATACAGTTCAAGAACAGACCAAATTAAAGAGATGCATACCTAGATGATACAACTATAAAAAGAAAGGAAAGCGGGCTGGGGCTGTAGCTCAGTGGTAGAGTGCTTGCCTAGCATGTGTGAGGCACTGGGTTCAATCCTCAGCCCCACATATAAATAATAAATGAATAAAATAAAGATCCATCAACAACTAAAAAAATATTTTAAAAAAAAAGAAAGAAAGAAAGGAAAGCATTCCTTCAGATAAAAACAAATTTTTTTTATCAAAGAAAAGAAGAGACTGTTGTTAAGGAAAAGCACATGGTTGGGAGCTTTAGAAATGCTAGAAGCTTTAGAAATTAGTCTATCTCTGAGTGGCCGAAGTTAGAAAAGTGTTTGCCTCTTGACATTACTTAAACTTTATGTGCATGCATGGATTTGGCATTCTGCTATGTATGTGTATGTGTGTGAGAGAGAGAGATGAGTTTTAAAGTGCTTAAATAGAGGTTTTATTAGATGATTAGATGTGAAAATTGGGCACCAGAGTCTTTGCTAGAATAGTTTCAGAATATCTGTGAGTTGAAGAGAAAGTGAGAGATAAAGAAATGGAGTTAACAAGGCAAATTGGCAATGGGAGAAGGAGCTCAATAGTTCAGTGGCTTGGTGTGGGAGGGTTGGGGAGAAGGCGTGTGCAGACTCTGAGAGAGGCCAGTACAGGAAAAGACACCGAAAACACAAGACAAAGATGGAGAATGCCCCAGCACTTGGGCAGAAATGGGATCCAGCTCATAGGCTAAAAAACAGGAGCCTGTCCTACCTGTGAGACTAGTGGAAAGGAAAGGAGATGGAATCATGTGGAAAGTGATGCAGTTGAGAAACAGGGAAGTTGCCCAAAATATGAGCAAAAGAGGAAAGTCCTTTTCAGCCACAGAATCTACTTGTACAAGTGGGACTTGAGACACTTTTTGGTCTCAAACCTGTTCTGAAAAAGGCTATGATAATGTCAGCCTCATCTCTGTTGTCTGGGTCTTTGGGAGAGATATCTGGTATGGAAGGACCCATTATCAAGAAGCCTCATTTCTTATGCATTAAATCATAGCTATTCCATTTGCTTTCATTACATACGTTAAAATGTGATATTCATCTTTTTTCTCAAATAATTCAATGTATATCACAACTGTAGTTTCTGTATACAAATAAAATATGCCATTTATCTCCATATGTCACTTGAGTACACAAGTAGAGCCAGTAGAAAGAGAAGATCAAACATACAAGTAGCAGCTTTACAGTAATTTTGCTGCATTCAGGGGAAATTATCTCACCTCTTTATACCTCAGCTCCATCATCCGTGAAGTAGACTGGATAAGTGAAAAAGAAAATAACAAAGAATAATTTAAATTATCTACCCAATACATAAATGGCTGGTGGGTAGACAGACAGACAGACAGACAGCTAGGTATCAGGTGGATTTAAACAGGAATACAGAGTCAGTTCACCTTTTTAATTATTTCTCTTGCCTTAACTGGTATTTTTCTGGATGGGTACAGATTTACACACAAAAGTCCTGATCAACTATTTTAAATATCATAATATTTGAACTTGTAAAGTATGTTTCCTTATCTATAAACTAGAGATAAAGTGTCTTACTCAAGGAATTATTGTGAGAATTAAGTACAGAAATCCATGAAAGGCACCTGGATCAGTGGTTTGTAGCCATGAAACTGTGTCCCCGTTTGCCCAGGACCATCCTTATTTGTGCTGCTCTGCTAGCATATATGTTCTCCCCATTCAGACCACATGGTAATAATTATATATTATCATTGACATTATAATGACGTCAATGGACATCATTATATTATTATTACCAGTGTTGATACTACTTCTTAAAGAGTCACAATTAAAAGTTAAGTTTCTACTCTGAATAGGTAAGAGTAACAGTGATTGACGTTTTTGATAGAGCAGAAAGGATACACTGGCTGGTCTCTAATTCTGCCTTCATAGAGCAGCACAAATGGAGTGGACCCATCTGAAGGCACTGGCAAAGGCTAAGGGTGGCGAAGACACAGATTCACATGGGAGAATGTGCAGTAGGCAGGGAGATGGATGTTCAAAGTGGTGCCTCTGGGACAAGCTTGGCCGGCCTTACACAACTGCTTGTGTCTCCCAGGGGGAGTGCCTGAGTCCTGAGGAAAAACTGAACATAAAAGATTGTAGAAAGGAAGCAAAGGGGGTGGGAGTGGGGAAATGAAGGCTGGAGGAAAAAGAGTCTAAACAGTGAGGCTTTTCTGTTACCTGAAGGCTGTCTTTGAAGAGGACTCACTGTGTGGGCCAGTAAGAGGAAAGGAACCCAGAGAGAGAGAGCAGCATCCTAACCCTTCTTCTCTCTCACTCTCAAGAACGCTTAATCCCCATCAGGCTCTAAGGGAGCCTCACTGGGCAGCTGCAAATCTCCCTGTGTGCCCTGGCCCCAGAAAACAGAGCTTTGCAAATGCCATTTCGGAGCTGGAAACTAATCAGCCAGCTCAGATGACTGGAATTGCAGCTCCAATTCGCCTGAATAATAAAACCATTGTTGACTTGAGTTCTTAGCAAACAGTGGGGTATTTGTTTAACATTTCTGAACTGCTGCTGGTTTCTCAAATTCCAAAAGAAATGCTCTCTTCCAGAGAAAAGTATTTAAAATTGGATTGGGAGAGGAGAGTTTGGGGAATATTGCCATTGAGGGGAGGGCCGTGTTGCGAGTAGAACTTTGACTACCTGGCAGCTTCTAAGAACATACTTCTTTATCATCTGTCCTTCATCCCCAGTGGTCAAGCTAAGGGAAGAAAAGGGAAATCTCTCTCCATAGTGGTCTGCACATGGATGTTTACAGCAGCTTTATTTATAACTGTCAGAGTTTGAAAGAAACCAAAATAGCCTTCAGAAATTAACTGAAGTACACTCAGACAACAGAATATTACTCAGCACTAAAAGCAAATGTGCTACCAAGCCAAGAAAAGACATAGAGGAGCCTTAAATACAAGTTGCTAGGTGAAAGAAGCCAATCTGAAAAGGCTAGCTACTGTATAATTCCAACTACATGATGTTCTGGAAAGGCCAAAACTAAAGAGACAGTAAATAGATGACATGGTTGCCAGTGGTTGGTGGAGAGGAAGAGAGCAGTGAACTATTCTAAATGATACTATAATGGTGGGTGCATATCATCATACATTTGCCAAAACCTAGAGAATATACACCACCAAGAGTGAGCCCTAATATAAACCATGGACTTGGAGTGATAGTGATGTGCCAATTTAGGTTCATCCATCAGAACAAGTGTACCACTCCCATTTTGATGAGCAAGGCTGTCCATAGGGACAAGGTGTATATAGGAACTCTCTGTACTTTATGATGAATTTTGCTGTGAATCTAAAACTACTATAAAAAATAAAGTCTATTTAAAAGAGATGGAAGAAAGGCTCCCCTTTTTTGCTTTCTTGAAATATGTCAAGGGACAAAAGACACTGAAAACCTGTGAAAATGTAACAGATTCGAGGTGGCTGAAGAGACATGGTAGCCAAATGTAATACCTGACACTCGATGTGAACCTGTACTGGAGGGGGAGATATAATATCAAGAATATTTCAGAGTCAATTGACAAGTTCGACCAAAACCAATAAATTCAATAAAAGTGAATAAACTTATGGTTCCAGCCAAATTTATCTGTTCACTATTGTCTGAAATTTTCTTTTGAATCACTTTTGCCATTCCTGCTGCCTATAATGCCTCTTCCCATCTATCTAAATTCTGTCCACCTCCAAACCTCACCCAGGACTCCCCAGGACCACCCGGAAGGCTTATCCAAGCATTTTCTGCCCTGAGGGCTGATGTCTCTCTCAGAACTCACAGAACTTGTTTGCAGACTGCTAACTCTATGCTCCATAGCCTTTATTCTCTGTTGTCTCTCTATATAAATATATATATACCCTCCACCTAAACAGAAAGCAAATTAATAAGGAGAATATTGTTTTAGGCTTCCTTTCACCTCATAGACCTTGCTTATGGATATTCACTTTAATTCATTTATTTGACATTTATTGTGTACTCAATATAGAAAGTTAATAGGACATGGTCCCTGCCTTCAAGAGACATACAGTTCTATGTGGGCAGCAAACTATAAGTACAAAGTTTTTGGGGGTTTTTTGTTTTTGTTTTTGTTTTTGTTTTGGTACTAGGGATTAAACTCAGGGGTACTCGACCACTGAGCCACATCCCCAGCCCTATTTTGTGTTTTATGTAGAGACAGGGTCTCACTGAGTTGCTTAGCGCCTCGCCATTGCTGAGGCTGGCTTTGAACTCGCGATTCTCCGGTCTCAGCCTCCCAAAGTGCTAGGATTATAGGTGTGCACCACCACACCCGGCTAAGTACAAAGTTTTTAATATGCGAAGTACACAAAGTAAGCAATAGGAATTGTTCCAAAGTAGGTTCCATGGAGTAGTTTCCAGGTAGACAAGGAACTGTCAGCAAGGTCTTAATATTGTGCACACCTGAAGGAGAAAACGTAGGGGACGCAGAGAGTCTCTGCAGATCCTCTGTGTTTGCAAGCCTTTTACATGAGAGCCATGCCTCACCCTATCCCATCCCTACTGTGGGAATATGCGTGAAAGAGGGGTAGTGATGGGTGACCTCAGGAGATTAGAGAATTGCTGTAGATACAGGGAGCTAGAATGGGGAAGGGGCTGTGTCAGGGTTTGCCAGGGGCAAAGTAAGAAGTAAGCCTTGAAATAAATCAGAGACCAGTGAACCACCTGTGAAATTGACAGGACTCAAGCCATCCTAGGAGCAAGCTGTCATGTGCTTAGGTTTCACCCAGTGACCACACACAGGAGAGTAGATTGTGTGCTGTCTGTGGGGTCAGATTGGTTATTTGTTTTTGGTTTGGTTTTGGTTTTTTTTTTTTTTTTTTTTTTGGTCAGACTGGTTATTTGTTTTTGTTTTTGCTTTTGGTTTTTTTGGCACCAGAGATTGAACTCAGGGGCACTCGACCACTGAGCCACATCCCCAGCCCTATTTTGTGTTTTATGTAGAGACAGGGTCTCACTGAGTTGCTTAGTGCCTTGCCATTGCTGAGGCTGGCTTTGAACTCGCAGTTCTCCTGTCTCAGCCTCCCAAAGTGCTGGGATTACAGGCTTGCGCCACCGCGCCGGGCTAGATCATGACAAACCATGGGAGGAATTCAGACTCAATTCAGACCCTTTCCGTCTTGCCAACCATCCCCATCCCACAAAGCACAGAGGTCTTTATCAGGAGAATAGAAGGGACAAGTTTTCATGCTTCCCCTGAGGAAAGAGCTAGACAAATTTTCTTCATAGTATTTTTATGGGGTTTTGCACTGTGAAGGTAAATGGTACCAACTCTCCCTTAGCATTTGAAAGCTTCTACCTGGCAATCTCTTGTGAACTGCTGGCACCATAAATTCTGCTCAGAACTACATGTTCTTCCTAATGTTTGGGTTCACTACCTAGTGTGACATCAAGATTACATTTACACTGAAGAGCAAACATGAGAAGGAACAGAATTCGAGCTCCCAAAGGAAACCATAAAATGTTTCAAAAGCATTTCCCAAAGTTTATTAGGAGTTATTTATGGAGAAAGCAATTCTAGGACCCAAACATTTGGGAATAAAGAATGAAGTAAAGTTAAATAAAGTTTATTACAGAAGCTTTTGTGTTCTAATGTGCATTGTAAATGTCTTAGAACCAACTATGATAAGTGCATTTCCTAAACTTATCTGATCCGTAGGAGCCTTTCTTTCTCCTCAAGAGAGCATCCAGGAAGATAGCGTCTATGCACGATGATCCTCTAAGATACAAGAGGACTAGAGACCCTGCAAAGTCACTATCAGGAAACAAAAAAGAAAAGAAATGCGAGTCAAAGGGAGAGATGCCTTTATTTACTTTTACCTTCCCTGAATGGTCTCAGTGTTTTGATTAGTCTTTTTAAAGTCTTCTTAATTATACAAAGAACTCAAAAAATCACTACCAAAAAAAAAAATCCAAGTAATCCATTCAAGTCGGCAAATGATCTAAAAGACATCTCTCAAAAGAAGAAATACAACAGGAAAAAATGCTGAATATCATTAGTCATCAGGGAAATCAAAACTACAATGAGATTCCATCACACCCTAGCCAAAATGGCTGTTACCAAAAACAAAACAAAACAAAACAAAAAAAAACAAATTCTGATAAGGAAGTAGAGGAAAAGGAACCCATATACACTATTGATGGGAATATAAATTAGTAAGCCTCTGTGGAAAACTATGAATGTTCCTCAAAGAACTAAAACTAGTATATGATCCAGTTATCCTTCTCCCAGGTATATATCCAAAGGAAGTGAAGTCAGCATATAAAAGAGATGCCTGCATACTCATGCTTATTGTGGCACTATTCACAATAGTGTGCCAAGATTTGGGATCAGCCTAGGTGTCTGTCAACACATGAATAAAGAAAATATGTTAATATACACAATGGGGTATTGTTCATTTATAAAGAAGAATGAAATACTGTCATTTGCAGGAAAATGGACAGAACTGGAGGTCATCATGTTAAGTAAAAGAAACCAAACACAGAAAGACAAGTATCACATGTTTCTCTTACATGTGGGGGAGAAAGGCCTGAAAGTAGAAGCGGAACTCTAAGGGAATGAGAAGGGCGAGGGAAGAAAGGGAGGAGGGAGAGTGCAGAAGGATGGATGGACACCATCAGTGCATGAAATATGCATTATAAAAATATCTTACTGAACCTCCTCGATTTATACCATAAGTATGAATAATTATACTTTTTAAAAGCCTTCTTAAAGGTGGTAACTATTGACTAATGTGAATCAGTAAACTTATCTGACCTCTTTCTCTCCCTTAGAGCACCTGGTAAGATCAGGATCATTATTCAGGAGAAGAAAAGAAATGCAAACTAGTGAGAGAGAGGGTTCCGTTTTCACTTCCCTGGATGGTCCTGTGGATTTTCACATTGTCTTCTGTAATTCTTTCCATAGTTGCTGTTCATAGATCTAGATTAGAGTCAAATATTCTACCACACCATCAGTTTCCAGGGGATTTATCCTGATGCGTAAGACACTCAGACAGGCACTTTCCAACACTTCTGTCATGTCCCCACCCACTTGACTTTTGGTAGCACGGAAACCCCTGAGATAGGACACTGAGAAAAAGAGAAAGCCAGTTCTTGACAGGATTGACTGAACTGGCTAAAGAGGTCACTCCCAAAGAGGGTAGCCAGAAGTCCAAGATAAAATGACCAGTTGATTCAGGCTGATATCAGAATCCTAGAAGAACCAACTCAGTGGGAGAATAGGTTCCACAGGAAGTTTCAAGCCCTGGATGGTGCTGTAAGTCCATGGGAGGCATGATAATGTTTCAGTGAATAGTCCACTGGGAAAAGAGCACTGTCAGCAGCAAGAGGACATGGGAAACAGGACTCAGCCCTGTGCAAGAGAGCACTGGGGAGAGATTTGAGTTTCTAGGGTTCAGGTTATCATGTCAGTCCCAAAGACAACTGGAGTTCAAAGCAAGAAACCTAAACTGATGATCACTGAGATAGAGACCAAAGGCAGTGTAACATAAAATTGATGGAATATTCCAATGTATACATTTAATGACTTTCAGCAAACTTGATATATGTCCCTCAATTCTTCAAACATTGGCCAAGCATGGACTCTGTGCCAGGCAGAGCACTATCTACTAAGAACACAGGGACATGCGCCAGGCCTAGGAAGCCTCTAGTCCAGTGGACTCAATGGATATAACCACTCATCTCCCTCCATGCACTGCCCTATCCCAGGCATTAGGGGAGGAAGAAAGAGTCTGCCACACTGAGCCTCATCTTCTTATGAAGTTTATATTTGTATCCCCTCTATCCTTCCTCCTTCCTTTCTTCTTTTCTTGTCTCCTTGTCTTCTTCCTTACAAATACTCCATATAACCTGGCCAATTTCATTGCACAGTTCACATTTTATTGTCCTCCGGAATGTTTTCTGACCTGAACATCTCAGAGACAATAATGAGTGGACCTTCACACATTTTTATACTTTTACCTAATAGTCATTCAGATTATTAGAGAATGCTAATCCAGCCTCTTTCCCCACCTTGTGGCAAAAACAGACCAGGTGGTAGGGAGATCATGGACAAAGAATCTCAGACCTCTCTTCTGATGAACTCTTAATGAAATTGAAGCGGAGACTCTGGACAAAACAGACTTAGGATATTCTCCACAGAATACTGGGCAGAGCCTGTAGTTATGTCTTTATCCTCTAATCCTGTAGAAAAGAAAGTTCATATTTTTCATAAGCATCAAAGGGTAGAAATGCATCATATCTGACAATAAGATTAACCTTGCTGGCTAAAAAATAATAAAAAACTAGTGTCATGTTTACTTTTCCACAGCTATAATGCTGTCTCCATCACACAATGTTATTTTGTATATGTGACTTTAATTCTTGTCTAGTCATAGGACTTATGAGGCAAAACTCCCTAGGTTGGTTTTTTCATTTGCTTGCTGCAGTGGCAGCTGAACAAATTCCTTCCTTCACCTTTTCTGGTACTGAAGGACTTTCTTTGTAAGGCTCTTTCTGTACCTAATACTGTATAGGCTCCCTGCATTACTACCTGGTGGCTCAGAGGGAACAAGCACCTTGCTTGAGGTCCCATAGTTTACAAGTATTAGGGATACAGGTGTTTGTTTTTATAAAAGCTCATGCTTTCTTTCTTCCTAATACCAAGTTGTGCTTCTTTATGAAGGAATAGCAGGAGACCAAGAAGAAGTCAATGATGACGATTCTTGGAGAAAAAAAAAATGTATCAAAAGTAGGCTCCCTGGATAGTGTGTATTACCAACCAGCCTTCTTCTGAAAAACACCTAAAAGAAAACTCTAGTTATTCAAAGGACAAAGCATTTTTTAAAGGGTGCTTGGGAGATATGCCTTTGCTTCTTAAAGTTCTATTTTATTACTAAGTATTTCAGTTATTATCCCTACTCAGCACAATAGCCTAAGAGCTGTGTTGGGAATTTCATGCTGGGTGCTGGTGGCCTCTTCCAGTGAGCTGGTTTGAGCATGTGTGAATACCAGGACAGGAACTTGTTCTCCTTAAAGTTCTTATTGTTGTTTCAGTGTTAAAAAATACATGTTGATGTCCCAAGAGTGTTAAAAACATACCTCACTGCGGACATAAGGCAAATGCATGCTCTTTTCAGCAACAAACCTTATTATTAACCCACTAAAAGATAGCTAGGTAGTCAGGGTGCAGGATGGGGTAAGAACAGCCTCAGGCATAGGGTATCCTCGCTTAACTTCACCTACTTATGATTTTGTTCTAAAAAACATTCTCAGGGTAAGCATAAAACCAAATGAATGTATCATTTCAGAATTTTTCTTTACCTATTGTATTAAAAACATCATTACTTTCACTTCCAGATTTCCACGATGCCGGTAGAGCTTGCCACCTTAAGTGGCGCCCTCTGGTGTAGAGATGCTGCAAGCCCTTCCAGACCAGGCTGTGGTCCTTGACTGATGGGAAATTAAGATGGGAGACTGCTTACATAGCACTAAAGCTCATGGAGAAAAACTAGGGGGTTGCAAGTCAATTGGACACATTGACTGTGTGTGATTTGTTTATGTATTTGTCAAGGATATCTCATTCCCCTTGAAAATGAATCTGTTTTGGCAGAGCATTTTCACCCACTTTGTCAAATGTTTCTCAAAGAATATATTCATTAGACATTTCATAACCATGTTTATGTAAATTGTGTGTTGGTGTTGATGTTTTTGCAGTACTGGGGATGAAACCAGGGACACTCTACCACTGAGCCACATCCCCAGCCCTTTTTATTTTTTGAGAAAGAATCTCGATTGTGTTGCCCCGTTTGGCCTCACACTTGCCATCTCCCTGCCTCAGCCTGCTGCATGGCATGAACCACCTCACCCAGCGAAATGTTTTGAGAGAGCTTTTTTTTTTAAGTGGAAAACATGTTTACATGTGAAAGACAAAGAATATAAACATAATGAATGATGAAGATTCAAGCTGAGGCTCCTATAACTCTCAATTCCTAATGAGAATTTTAACAGAAGAGTCTGGGCAGCTGTACAATTACTGCATAGTGAACATTGAGCACTGATATCCCTGGATCTCTAAAGGGGAATGCTGAGTTGTTTTTTGTAGACTGTGACTCTCAGTCTTTGCAGTGACTTAAGTTCCTTCTGCAGAAATAAGGAAGAAAATACTACAGGTAGAAATCACTGAAATGCTGATTGTCCTTGTTGAGATGTTGTACATCTGTCCCTATTGTTTTACCCTACACCTGTCTGCCCTACAGACTTGCACCCTGTTTAGCTTATTGACAGAAAGAAATGCAAATGTTGCATTAATCAAGTGTATATGTCCTATGTATTGTCTTTCAGTATTGCCTGAACTTTGAAATCCTGAACCTAAGAGTTTTAACACTGAGTTATTATTCAACATTAGAAAAGGATGCATGTTCTTTCCTCTTGCAGTTCTTGGTCAGAGTAACCTGCCTGGACCTTGGAAAGCTATAAGAGAGATGCATGGTGACTAATAGATAATCTTGCCTTTTGGCACCAAGAGATGGGAACCTCCCATATGGACTACATCACTGGATTATATTAGGACAAATCTTTCATCAAATCTGGAAAAGACAAAAGTTGAACATAAGATAAAAGTGTGATTCAGGTCATCACCGGATGGTTCTGATAGTTTAATAAGTAAAATCAAGATCATAGGATGATAACCAAGGAAAGTTAGGTAAACTAACAAAACTACCACACCTCATTTAATCACAGTTTGGAAGAGCTCCCTAATTTCTGTTGAAGGTACTTTGGTAAAATCACTTATTTGTGGAAGAAACTAGAGGACTCATTAAGAAGGGTCCATTCATGCAAATCATTCCAGCTCAGAGAGAGAGAGAGGAGGGAGGGAAGGAGAGCTAGAAGGAAGTCAGAAAGAGAGAGACTGACTTTCAAAAGCACAACTGAAGTAGCAGCTCAAAGGCAGCACTCTGAAGGTGTAGGGTATCATACTTCAGGATGTAATGTTTATTAAACCAGAGACTCCTAAATGGTACTATGCCCTAGGAAGATTACATGGATCCAGCAAACAAGGGGTAGAAGCAGGAAAGATTTCACTTACCATCACCTCAACTGACCCACTGAGAAATACTATGCTTTTATCTCTGTAACTCTGGGTTCAGAAGTGGTAAAGATCCATTTCCCCAAAAAGGATGTACCCTTGCCAAATAATATGGCAAAGGCCCCATTGAACTGCTGGCTACATCTGATATCAGAACACTTTGAACTTTTGGTGTCTAAGGACCAACAGATGAGGAGTCATCATGTTGTCACAGCTAAGTAACCCTGATTAGCAGGAAGACATAGGGTTGCTTTTATGCAATAAAAGCAGAGAAGAATTCATGTGGAGCCCAGATGATCTACTTGAGTGCTTCCTGGTACTCCCATGCTCTGTTGTAGCCGTGAATGTTCATGTGCAGTCACTTCAGTCTAAGAAAGATACAGATTTGGGCTCCTTGCACTGAAGGTTTGGATCACCTATGAAGTAAACCTTTCAGAAATGAGGGTGAAGGCAAATAGAATACATAGGAAAAAGGGAGTGGATGGATGCCAGCTGCAGCACAGAGATCAGCAGCTATAGTTTATTTGACCCACTAACTCCCTCTTCTAAGTTTCCCTTTAGGAACACAGGCCCACAGGAAGGTTGGAGGCGTTGTTTTTTGAAGCTGCAGGAGTAGACCTGTGTGACTTAGGAGGTAGACTGTGGCACAGTTCTAACAAAGTTTCTACATGATTGTACAAGTGGTTACTTTATACACTGAGAAAGTCTTTGCCTGATAAGTCTAAAAAGAGTTACATACCTCTTAAGTTTTATTAAAAAAATATAAATAAAATGTCAGAATAAAAATAAGATATAAAGCCAAGCACCATAGCATATTCCTGTAATCCCAGCTACTTAGGAGGCTGAGACAGAGTCCCAAGTTCAAGGTCAGCCTGAAAATCTAAGCAAGACCCTGTCTCAAAAATAAAATGAAAAGGATTAGGAGAGTAGCTCAATGGCAGAGTGCCTATGGGTTCAATCCCCAGTGCCACACACACGCACACAATTTTTTTTAAGAAAGGGCTATGGCTGTAGCTCAGTGGTAGAGAACATTCCTAGCATGCATAAGGCCCTAGGCTTGATCCCCAAAAACCTCAAAAAAAAAAAAAAAAAGAGAGAGAGAGAAAGGAAGAAAGAAAGAAGGACAGAAAGAAAAAAAAAGGACAAAAAACAATACTGTATTAAACAGATTATGAATGACTTTGTGCTATTTTTTTTTTCTTTTGTACCAGAGATTGAACCCCGGAGCACTTAACCACTGAGCCACATCCCCAGCCCTTTTTATTTTTCATTTTGAGGCAGGGTCTTGCTAAATTGCTTAGGGCTTTGCTAAGTTGCTGAGGCTGGCCTTGAACTTGTGATCCTCCTGCCTCAGCCTCCCGAGTCCCTGGAATTACAGGCTTGCACCACTGCGTCCAACTGTCTAATATTTTTTAAAACTTTTGATGAAATATGTAAATTCCTAGAAAAAAATACAATCTGCTAAAGCTTTTTCAAGAATAAATGGAAAAGTCAGCATTTCTGTAACCATTAGGGAAACAGAAATGCAAGTTAAAAATAGTCTCAAAGATAATGTCAGGGCCAGATAGCCTTATAGTTGAGTTCTATCAAATATGAAAATAACATAATTTCAATTACAGAGAATAAAAAAAGAAGGACTATTCCCCCACTCATTTCTGATAGCTAACATATAGCCAGGATCAGACAAGGCACAACAATAACAACAAAACATTATAGCCCAATCTCATTCATTAACATATGTGCAATAATAATACAAAATATTAGAAAACTAAATTTACTTATGTAAATTTTTTAGATAAAAGAGCACAAACAAAATGAGTTTATCCAAGGAAAACAAGATTGGTTACATAAATATTTCAAACACAATTAATCTTATTCTTTAATCTTTAACCGATTAAAAGATAGATACTATATGATCATATCATTAGATGTAAAAAACATCGTTCAATAAAATTCCCAATCCCATAAATCAGTCAATCATTCCCAATCCCTGCAAGAGAAGAAGCCGGAAGAAGAACAAGGAATTCTCCTAATCTGGAAATGGGCGTCTAGCAACAACTAGACCTATCACACATTCTATTCAAGATTTATGGAAATCGCTTTTATAACAAGCAGTAGATTAAGTGCTAAAGGTCAAAAACAAAGACTGAAGTTGCTCCTGGCATGGGGCATGTGAAATGAAAGTTTCTGGTTTTGTCACCATTATTCCAGGAGGGAAAACCCTCACACCTGCTTACTCCGTGGGCACCTGGCCAGTCAGATCATAGATGGTCGCCTTAGAGTGAGATACCACCTATGAGTCAAAGCCCTATCACAATTTTTTGGTGGAGTCACAGGATATAGAATATAGTCGCCTATGAATGCTCCCTTTTGTGGATACAAGAAAGTCCGTCAAAATGGATTCTACCCACAGTGGATTCCGAGGAAGTAATAAGTTCTTTTTCAGTGCAGCCAAACCGTAAAGCACATCACACAAGTAAGAAGCACTGTACATTAGGAACATCCTACTTCCTTTCCTTTATACCTCTGTGCTCCAGTGTAAATCTGAAGGTGGCAAGTTCAGTACTAAAGAGCCTGAAAGCATGAATGTTGTGATGGACTCAGAAATCTGTTCTTTGAAAGTCAGACTGTATTTGTGCTAGATGAACTTTTTTGTTCATTCACCTACTATCCTCCAGCTCAATAACTTCTAGCCGGTCACACCATCCTAAGGGGACCGTGGAAATTTTGGACTCCGGCAGTGGGATTCAGGTGGCGCGGCGCCCTCTGCCGGCCAGTCGAGGGCCCCAGGAGCTCGCTGGAGACGGCGACCGCGCCTGGCCGGTTCAAGTCACCCCTCTTCACCACCAAGTAGCTACTACTGGGGTTTGTTTCCATAGAGGAAACTGGCCACCCTCCCTGGAGTCGTCCCTAATCCCCTTTGCAGGAGCCCACTGGAGAGAAGGAAGCAGTAGATCCTGCGAGCTCTTTGCGGGCACGAGGGAGCGGGGTGGGCGGAACCATCTGGAGCCTTTATTAGAGAGGCTCACGGACATAGCCCACTGAGCCTGGGATTGCACAGCAGCGCGGTGCGAGAAAGGCTTTCTCAAAGTATATCTCCGATAAGCGGACTGCGTCCCTGCAACCCTCCATTCATACCTTATTCTGCATCAAAAACCTGACAATGTCAGGGATGGGGGACGTGAGGTAGGGAGGAGTAGCCGTGAGAGAAACACAGAAGCGCGCATGTGCGCGGGAGCAATGAGGGGTCCACATGCAAGGGAAGAAGCCTTTACAGAAAAGACTGACAGGGCTTCAGAGATTTAAAGGTGTAAGGAGCAAGTCACTCGGCTTCCCATATCAGATTTAGGAGGAGCCTAGCCATCCAGGTGCACAAGTTCCCCCTTCTCGCAGCCTACACGGATGGGCCTGGTGGAGTCCTTCTTGCGGTAGTGGCAATGAGGGGGTCGGGTTCCTGCGCTGGCAAAGCAGTCAGTGACACTGACATCGTGAGTACTGTCATGGCAATTGTGCATGGAAGGGCTGTTGATACAAGGCACTGGTGGAGTTTTGCAGAAATCTTGGATGGTGGCCAGATTCTCGTGAATGAAGGTGTTGATCTGCTTGCATTTACCCTTATGGATCAGCCAGAGGCGCCTCATCATCACATCACAGTATCGGCGGTTTCCTCCAGGGACCAAGGACTTGGGATTGTCTATATGTCGTTTTGCGAAGGGCAGGGCTGTAGTGAAGACAGTTAGGTCCAAGAGGAGGACAGGGAGGAGGGTCCACATCAGATTCATGTTCCCTGTGAAAACAGGGAACAGAAAGAGCAGGGTCAGACAGCAAGCCACTTTCCTTTCCCCAAGATACCTGTTTCTAAGAACTGTCGGTCCAACTTGATCCAGACATTTAAGGTTGGCAATTCTCCTCTTCTGCTTCTATCTTCACTTTCCTTCTGTGCACTCATCACAAATATTCCCACATCCCATTCCATCTCATACCCTTACTTTTCCCTGGGAAAGAGGTGAGCAATGGAGTGGAGAACGGATTTATTATAAAGGAGCCCCTGCCATACAAGGTTATTTCCAAACCCTAAAGCAACTCTTGCTCCTTACCTAAGAAGACCAGTTAACCTAAAAACTTTCATCTCTCAAGTGTTTGCATCTAGCAGCCCATCTGCTGCTCAACACAGCCGAGTGCGGTGAGGCAAGCATCACTGCCAACCTCTTTCTGCAATGACCTAACACAAGGAAACTGACAAGCCATATGCCTGTATCTTAGGAACTATTTCCACTTCCTTAAATACATATGCCTGTTTTAAACACTGGTTTCTAAAATGTAAGCATTTGAATTCTCAGGGAGTTGAGTTTATATTTTCCCCACATATTTCTCTGCCTCAGAATAAAGACTCTCAAATCTTCCACACATAGGATCCATCATCAGGAAACTTCCCAATTTCTGAGACTCAGGGTTTCTGGGTGACTGGATGTGTGAGCCTTCTGTCTCTGGGTCTAATATTCTGACTCTTTTTTTGAATACCTGGGAGTCCCAGGGAGGGGTTTTCTGAAAAACAGGTGACATCCACAGAAAATGGTATGTCCTTCTCAGAGATGGATATTCCTAAAAAAGAATGGAAATGCCATTGCCTCTCTCCTTCCTCTAATCCTGTAGAAGTAACATTGTGGATATTTTCTTCCCAGACTTCTGGGTAAAGGCCATTGATCTGAAACAGATTGCCAAGTAGGTCTGATTTCTTGCTTACTATTTCACACCCAAAATGTTTACCAGCATCACACAGAGCACCTATGACATCATTCAAACATGCAGAAACCTCTGGTTTAGTGCCTGTTTTTTAAAAAGTTTGCTTTCAGAGCTTGACATCATTTCATCCCTCTTCTCCTCATCTCTAAAGTGAGGGCATAGACTAACAATCTCTCATCTCTGACATTCTCTGCCTTGCAGCCCCTAATTATGCTTTACTTGTGTGTTTGAGTCCATATGTGACTTTGTATGTGGCAATTAGTGCATACATGTTTAGGTAGAAAGAAATATTTGGTTTGCTAATGAGGCTTTCATTGGAGAACTGTTAATCCAATCAAGTCTGATTTTTGTTTGTTTGTTTTGGGTTTTTTTTTGGTACTGGAGATTGAACCCAGGGGCACTCGACCACTGAGCCACATCCCCAGCCCTATTTTGTGTTTTATGTAGAGACAGGGTCTCACTGAGTTGCTTAGCGCCTCGCCATTGCTGAGGCTGGCTTTGAACTCGCAATTCTCCTGTCTCAGCCTCCCAAAGTGCTGGGATTACAGGCTTGAGCCACCGCGCCTGGCTTCAAGTCTGATTTTTTTAAAGCAGTTGTTAGTAAATTTAGGTCAAAAAATTACTTTTATATAAAGATTACATTTTTTTATTCACCATCAAAATTTTAAATGTTTTCTTTATGAAAGAAGCTGCCTGGGACTCAGGTCCGTATCTCAGCAAGATAAGGGAAGAAATTAGTAAATACATTTTCCCAGAATTCTAAAATCAGCTAAGTTAGGGAGACTACTAATGAGGGTCCAGTAGTTACATATGTAATCACTCAAAAAAAGTATAATGTGGCAAATTTCATAGCTCTTTTTTTTTTTTTTTTTTTTTTGGTACTGGAGATTGAACTCAGGGGCACTCAACCACTGAGCCACATCCCCAGCCCTATTTTGTGTTTTATGTAGAGACAGGGTCTCACTGAGTTGCTTAGCACCTCACTGTTGCTGAGGCTGGCTCTGAACTCTCGATTCTCCTGTCTCAGCCTCCCTAAGTGCTGGGATTCCAGGCGTGCACCACCACACCCGGCTTATAGCTCTTGTCTTGATAGGTCGCCTGGGCAGATCGACCACAAAAGCTTCTTTGTCTAATTAGAGAGAGGGCAAAAGCTGACAAATCCATGGCAAGAAACTGAATTGAGATCTAAGGCCTGTATCTCAATATTCTTTCATTTCTGTCTGCTTCATAATTGGCCAAGAAGCCAAGAAAAGAAGAACTGCTTCTTTGTAAATTTTACTTTGCTGTAATTCCTGTTAAATTTATGCAACAATTCTGATAAATATGTTTTATCATGACCACTTCTGCAGATTTCACAGTTTGAAGTGTCCACAACCTTGGGGCAGGGTAAAAAGGGATAATGCCTTTCCTCATGACACTCTTACAACAGAAAACAGGTTAACAAAAGAAGCTAGCAAATCTATGTAATCAGAGTTTCACATGACACAGGA
Organism: Geosciurus inauris; assembly: GCA_004024805.1. NCBI lineage: Eukaryota > Metazoa > Chordata > Mammalia > Rodentia > Sciuridae > Geosciurus > Geosciurus inauris. The sequence goes on from PVHX01016320.1 coordinate 36,551, forward strand.
ACCTTTAGAAATGAAGACCCAACGACTCAAGAGATGCTGTAGAAAAATTTCCATTTTCTGGTTTGCTTTGGGAAGAAGGGTTCTAGTTTCTATGATCCACCTTGGGGAAGAGGAATTCTGGTTTCTATGATTGCTTTAGAAGAGAAAGAGAGTCAGCAGAATCTCAGAAATCTTGCTTCTGAGACCCTTCCATGTCCTTCAGTTCAAAGTACTCAGCACATCAAGATACTTTGGAGTATGGTGTTTTGAGCCCCAGCACTTACATAAAAGCCAATGAGCATATAGTATACTATCCTAGGTATGCACAAATCACCTAAGTACTATGTACAGGGTCTTATTTCTCATAAGTTATAGGGCTCTAATTCAAACCAATGTTCTGTATCTGACCTTAACTTAACTTTGTTTTTTAAAATGTTTTATTAGTTGTAGGTGGGCCTTTATTTTGTGTATTTATATATGGTGCTGAGAATCGAACCAGTGCCTCACACATGCTAGGCAAGTGCTCTACCACTGAGCCACAACCCCAGCCCCTGACCTTAACTTTTTAAAGAAAGCTATCCTACAAGCAGCAGGACAAAGAAAGATTTAGAAATTTATTCTCCAGAAAAAAAAATTTTTTTTCTTTATTTTGAGGAGAAAGGTGCCTTTTTAGTGTGAGAGACTAATCAAAGACAACCAAAAATAATAAGTGATTATAATTAGTGGCAGTTGCTGGAGAATATATAGCATAGTCAACAAATATTTACGTGAGGAGATCTGGTTTAAAATGAACATCTTGCTTACCTGAAAATGTTTTCTAGTACATTGAACATGAAAGGACTTTTTTACAGAAAGATGGAGAAACATATTTACAGAAAGTGCACATCATGAAGGTAGAGAGAGAGCCCAGAGAGCAATTCAACAGTATTTGTCCAACACAATTCAAAGGAGAGAGAACTTGTATTTGACAAGCTTTGGCTTTCTAGTCACAGCTTTCCCAGGACACAGATGAAACAGCCCTGAAGACCACCTGCTTCTCTTTAATCTGATTTTGTGATCCTTACATAGCAATTCGATAACTAGTTGTCCTCACCATTATCACAGTATATTAATAGCACAGAAGACAAAATATAATTGAAATAGAAGACTCCAGAATTAAGTGAGTAATGGAAGTTTAGTAAATTTCATAATGTTGACAGTTCTAACTGGGAAGGAAATGAAACTCATTAGTTGAGGAATTTGGTGATCCATCTTCGGAAAAAATAATAGTAGATCCTTCTCTGATCACATAAAAAGTATGAAATTGTATAAAAGAACAAAATTCATTATTTGTGGGTATAATTGTGTTAAACAAAAAATCTACAACAAGTCTAATTTTGTGGGTCTTAATTTACTTTTATTTGTGATTCTAGAATCAGGCAGTCCTCTGAATAAGAACAAGTTCAAAGAATTCCACTCTGCCATACAATCTGAAAACATTTACGTACAGAAAATAGAAGTGACATACAAAAAACAGAAGTGAGGTACAGGAAAACTGAATTGGTTACTCTCATGTTTGTTTTATTTGAGCAGTTTAAACAGTTGGCCACTTGTGTTTGAGGCTTGGCTACTGTGATTGGTTGGTACTTATTTGTTGAACATATACTCCCAATTTTTTGTGTTCTTTCAGCCAGTTCACACAGTAAGTCAGGTTGCAATTCACCAATTAAGGACTTGTGTATGGAATCCCTTTAGGCCAAATTTGGTTTGATTTAATAATCATGTTTTGAAAACCCTAAATGGACATGCAAATAAATTATTTATATTAACATTTGCTGGTGTAAAATCAAAAAAAATCAATTTTCTTTTTATATCTCAGTATAGAGGAGGGGGAAATGGCCATCACCCCATCTCTGATGGTGAGGTCACCCACAGATGCTGGGCCCTGAGTTCCTATCCTGTGCAGATCATGTTGCCTTGGCAGTGGAATGAGAGATATCAGATTCACAGCATGGGGCTTGTGGAGAACAGGCCTACAGGGACTGGAACCTTCCAGAAATGAGCAGTTGTTGTGGGGAGAAGCAGATATACGCACCATGTGCAGCACGAGGGGTTGTTTGAGCCCCTGATCCTGAGATGGGAGCTACTTCCTCAGCCCACCTTCCTATGTGAGAACCATTGCTGTCCCGATTCTCAGAAGTGTGATTAATGAAGGAAAAATGTATCAGATGAAAAAGAGGGAGCTAGCTCAGGCTGCCTGGACAATCAGTTTCCAAGTCTCTGGTTCCTATCTCAGACTTCTAATGTGTGAGACAAGTGCCTTGTGTGGGACTGAGCAGTACAAGGTTTGTTCAAGACTCACCCCCCAGATACACTGTAGCAACTTCAAGAGCTCCTGACTTCTACAACTAGCATATGTCTGTGTTCCCACTAGAGCAATGTAAGGAAATGGGAAGAACAACCCTGAACACTGACACCTCCTCTCCACACCGCAGCTTCTCTTTCCTGATCAACTTTCCTATTCCAGAAAAGGAGCTAGGACATCTCCATGCTTGTCTTAACATTAACTTGCACTGAGTCTCAGCTTCTTACTTTCTGCCAAAAATAAATCTGTATATAAATTTGTCTTTGAAATTCTTGCCATGAGGTAGGGTTCATGGTTTGAAGGAGAGGAAGAGTCTTAAAATTTGTGAAACTTCTAGAGGAAAAAAAATTCCAACCATTTTTTTAAAGGAATCTGCTGATTCTAAAGGATATACAAAAACACAAGAATAGCCAAGACACTTTCAGAAAAAAGTGAGAGAGTTTGTTCTACCAGAGTATAATAAAATACAAAACACTATCTGTTCATATGAAAAGTCCAATGTCTGCTCATTGGCAGGCAGCCTTGCTCCATGTGGTTATTTGGGGACACAGACTGTTTCCACCTGGTGCTTCTGCTGTTCTCTAGTGCGTTTCATTTGGCTGGCAAACAGAAAAGAGAACAGAGAAGCACATTTCTTAATACCTTAGCCATTTTCACTGACTTGACCCTTAATTGATGAGTATCTCTTTTACACTCGTGTGAGTGTGTGTGTGTGTGTGTGTGTGTGTGTGGTGCTAGATGCTAGATATTGAATGCAGGGCCTTGCACATGCTAGGCAAGTGCTCTACTACTGAGCTACATCCCCAGCACCTTTTCTCCTTCTTCTCCTCCATCTTCTCCTCCTTCTTCTTCTTCCTCCATTTTTTTTTTTTTTTTTTTTTTTTTTGGTGTGTGTTGGGAATACTTGAAATCTACCCTCTTAGTAAATGTGTTGTACATATTGCTGTACGTTAGCTCCCCAGATCCATCTTTTTAAATTGCCATACAATAATAGAATTATCAGAGCAAGATTTCATTTTTATTTGTCAAGAAGATGTTTTTTCAATACCCAGTCCTATCGTTAATTTTCTTAATGAGCTTGATAAATTACTTTATCTTTACCAATATATGTATGTATAGGAAAAAATAAACAGGAAACTTGTTGACATTTGTGCATTGTCTATATAAAGCTGATTTTCCTAAACCATTGTGAATTTAAGCAGAAAAACATGAGTATCTGAAATAAAATTATTCTTATACACAGATTGTATTATTATTTTAAGACTATACAAAAATGTTTTAATTCATTTTATTATAGAGAAGATGCAAAGGTCTTTTGTTCAGAGCTGTAATTCAACTGAGCAAGAGAGAAGATCACAGCTCAAAAGACTTTGAGGTGATTCCGAGCAAGAGGTTAATGATTTGGCCAAATTCATTTAATTTGATACAAAACAGAGACGATATCCTGCATGTACTATAGTCTCAACATTATGAAAGTGTTCTCTAGCCATTTCCTGAGAGGATTCCTCAAATTGACTATCAACTAGATGGAAGACATAATTCTTATGATCATCTATTTCTCTGTTCTGATATCATGAGTAAATGTAAGATGATGAAAGTTGATTTCTTCTGTCTCCATTTGGGTAAAAGTTCCTGAGAAATAGACACTCTATCAGAATGGATTGCTGTCCACCTAAATAAGACTTGGTCAAAGAGTGATGCAACACTGAGTTCTAGATTTAATACCTTCACCTTTTGCATAAGAAAAAGAAGCATGTTCTGAATCCTGGTAAACATCACAGGGGGCAGAGCAGTACTGGCCTTCATACTAACACCTGGATGAACAAGGTTGATGCTCCTTAGTAAGGTAATGTTTGCCTTGTGCAATGCTTTATGCTACATGATTCACACACACACACTCACACTCACACCATTTCACCTACAAACCTATTGTGTATGTGTTGCTGTTGTCACTATTGTACAGATTAGAAGACAGAGGCATAGAGAGGATAAACAACTGACCAACTCTTACAGTAAGAGTCTCATTTAGCATCGGGACTGGTACCCGGACACAAGTGTACCAAAGCGACATTCTACATCACTGTGACACAAAATGTATGCAATAATTTCATTTACAGAGGTGCCACCCTATGTACTAATAATGCATTTGCTAAGAGCTCTGGGACCTCAGCAAATGCCTCTACACGTTCAATGTAAAATGAGTCCATTATACATGAATCCCATTTTCTAATTTCTTGGGGAAAACATTCTATTTCATCCCTTCTCAGACACACCTCCTCATAATTACATCTGAACTCTACTTCTCCCCTCTTCAGAGAGGGGAAGAATTTGGTATAGTTGAGGAAAAGAAGATTCAATCCTTTCCTATATCATTCCAGAAACTTGATCACTGGGTTTAAGATCTGCTTTTGTTCAACACCTTTCAAAGGAGATATATAGGAGGAACCATTAAAAAAAAAAAAGGGGGCAGGCCTAGGCCCCTTGCTAAGTCCAAGAGACCAGGGAGAGCCCACTGCACCAAATTTCTTTTCAACTTTTGAAATTGTATCTCATTCCACTTGCTGTAATTGATTAATCTGCATCATTGTATGAGTCAGATTTCCATCACTGTAACAAAATACCTGAGACAAACAACTTAAAAGGAGGAAAGATTTAATTTAGCTCCTGGTTTTAGAGATTTCAGCCTATAGTCAGTCAATGGTTCCATTGTTTTGGGACCCAAAAAGGAGCACTCTCGTTTTTTATTCATTCATCAACACATTCTATCATCCAGCAAACATCTATTGTTCAGATACTAAGTTCCTAACCCAGTTCTAGGGGGCGACAGAGCAAAATAAATAGACAGGTTCCTGCTCTCCAGGTGCTGCATGTTACTAGAACAAGAATAAACACACAAAGTTGCGTTAAGTGTTGGGAGGAAAATTACACAGAGCAGTACAATGTAGAGGTTCTGAATGTGTTGTGGAAATGATTCCACAGAACATGAACAGGAAGGGCCCAACCCAGGGAAGGAAATCTGAACAGAATGAGAAGTAGCTGGTCAGGGACACACTGGGGAAAGAGTCATCTCAGCAGAAAAAGAGAGACAGAGAGAAACAGGAAAATACAGAAAGATAGAGTTCAAAGGTCCTATAATTAATCGAATGAACTCAACTCAGGACTCAAGCTGCATAGTTGGACCTTGCAGACAGACTATCAAACAAAGCAAGAAAACAGGGAGCATACAGCCCTGCCTACATCTGGTTACTTGTTGCTCCGGGGGTCTCATGAGGTTCCCTTTAGATCCTACTCGTTTTTTTCCTTTTTGGTGGCACTGGGGATTGAATCCAGGGGCCCTCTACCACTGAACTATACCCCAGTTCCTTTTATTTTTTATTTTGGGAAAGAATCTCACAAAGTTGCCCAGGCTGACCTTGAATTTTCTATCTTCTGCCTCAATCTCCTAAATAACTGGGATTACTGGACTGTACCCACCACATCTACCCAGATTCCACTTCTTTGACATCAAATTGTTAAAAAGTAAACTGAGGCACCATAAAGTTTTTAACAGCCTATTTGAGTAAGAAGTAATTCATACACTGGGAAACACCAAACTTTAAAAGGTTAGTGCTCTGATGACAAAGCCTCAGAAGCAAACATTTAGTGGGAAAAATATGCAAGTGAAATAAATTACTTGAATGGTTACAAAAATGCATTTTTAATTTATCTTGGTAAAAAGTCTGTTTTGGGGGCTGGGGCTATAGCTCAGGGGTAGAGCGCTTGCCTAGCATGCGTGAGGCGCTGGGTTCGATCCTCAGCACCACATATAAATAATAAATAATAAGTGAATAAAATAAAGATCCATCAACAACTAAAAAAATTTTTTTTAAAAAAGTCTGTTGTCACATAGTAATATGAGAGCTGACTACTTAGGATTGGCAAATTTTATTTAATTTCTAACATCAATATTTACCACAATTCAAACTCCACCCAACTTGAGTTTCACTTATGTTGGCAGTTGAAGCAAGGGTAAGACTATTTTTTTTTTTTTATAATTAAGTTTTTTTTTATATAGACATGTTTTATTTATTTATTTATACGTGGTGCTGAGGATCGAACCCAGGGCCTCCCGCATGCGAGGCAAGCGCTCTACCGCTGAGCTACAATCCCAGCCCCAAGGGTAAGACTATTTTTAAGGCCTCCTTGAAAATACATTTTGTCTGCTCAAGGATTTTTCAGGCCTGGTGTGTATTTTAATTTTGCTGTAGCAGTCCCTATCAGGTCACCACTGTGTCCCAATTTACATAAGGACATCAAAAATAAAATGATTGCATTTCCAGATGACACAAAGGTAGAAAGGTACTAAAGCATTAGGTGGACTAATTTGGCTAGAACAGTGTTTGATTTCATCTAAGGGTCTAAGTCCAGTTTTCTAACCCGGAAGCTGGAGGAGAGACTTAACTTCTCTTAGTTCTCTTAACTTCTCCCTGCCCCCTGCAGTTCATGTCTCCACCCTGAGCAATTTCCCACACCACCCTCTTTCCCCAGAACACTCATCTTCTCCCTAAAGTCCCAAAAGTCCCTGCAAACCCCTACCAACCCTTTATGGCAACTTCAAGGGGCCTTTCTTCTGGCATCCATCCTTGTCCGTGAGGGGATGGCCTTCAAAGCCAGTGCCCGAAAACCATGCCCAAGCCAGTGTTGTCACCTCTATCACATTGAAGTAAAATTCGGTGTTTATTCATCTTCCAGTGCTTCTCTGGGGACCAAAAAAAGGTGTGTTTCATGTATAAAATTATGCACTGTGACATCTATCCCTTCAGGAACACAGAGCCCTGTCCATAAAGGTTTTTTGGTTTTGGTTTTGCTTTTTTACAAATAAAGAATCTTCTTCCTAATATCACCAAATGAAATAGGCAACTGACAAT
>PVHX01016321.1:0-43623 GCA_004024805.1 Geosciurus inauris
ATATCTGTATGGATTCTACTTGACACCACTGTAGCCATTCAGAGTCAAAACCACCATCAATTGCCCCAAAATAGCCCGAGTCACTTTTTCCTCCATACTTTCCCACCATACTACCAATTAGGAAACCATTAGAATGAGCCGTGGAACTGTCCCACAAGGTCTTGAGCCGGTAACAGTGCCTGACTCTGATTTTGCTGCAGGAAAAATATGTACATTTTGTTTGGAAGAATTCCCTTTCATCCCAACCAAGACATACACATGTCCTCCTCTCTAAACCATATTGAAAGTAGGCAGTGTCCTTCCTGTGGCCTAGCATCACATGTCAGAGATCTGAGTCCATGTTTGTCTGACTGCTTTGCTCTGGGCCCAATGTGATGCAGACCCTTCATGTTTCAGAGGTGTCAGCTCCTGGGCAGTGAGCTCCATTGCTCTGGGCCAGGGTGAAGCAGAACATCATGGCACAAGGACATTCTGAAGGGAAGCTGCTCACCTCATGGCAGCCAGGAAACAGAGAGTAAGAAGGAGCAAATGACAAAATATTATCACCAAGGGCATGCCACAAGTGACCTCCTCCTTGCAGCCATGCCCCACCTGCCCACAGTTACAACCCAGTGCAGTGGTCCTTTCTAATTATTAATCCACCCAAAGGATTCATTTATTGATCAGGTCACCATGCTCACAATCAAATAATTTCACCTCTGAACGTTTCCACATTAGCTCACATGAGCTTTGGAGGTACACATGAATTCTGAACCATCACATGCCATACCTGGTCCCCAAAAGGTCATATTCCTCCCACCATGCATAATACATTCGGTGCATCTCCAGGAGTCCCCCTAATCTTAACAGTCCCATCATTGCCCAAAACTTCAAGTCAAAAGTCTCCTCGGAGTCTCAAGTCAAACACTTGTGTGTGGTTCTCATAAAAATCAAAATCAACATACATATATATGTATGTGTGTGTGTAAATATGCATAGATAATCTCCAATATACAGTGGCACAGAGTTAATATTCTTATTTCAAGAGAGAGAAATAGGCACATAGGCACATAGATTGTTTTCACATCAAGACAATAATCCAGCTGGGCCAACAGGTCTTTCATCTTGGTGTCCAGCATTGGGGTACATGGTTGTACCCAGTGTGCTCCAAAATACTTGGGCAGCATTTTCCCTTGGCCTCTCCCATAGCCTCACTGTCTCCTCCAGCAGCAACATTCCTTGGTCATGATCCACAGTACTGGTATCTCTGAATCCCAGGAGTCTCTGTGGCGGTGTCAGCTGCCATCTCACAGCTTCCCGCATTACCCTCTCAGGGCCTACTTAAAGGGATCCTGACCTTGCTATTCCTTGAACCGCCAGGCTTTTATTTTAAATCTTGGTGGAAGCATCCATGGCCTCCTCACTCCAGTATCCTGCATTCCTGCATAACTAGCACCCTGATGTTGAAGCCAGGGTCTGCCACCCGTTCAAGCAGTAGCCAAGTAACTGGAGACCAGGGCTGCTGAAGCCTTTGAGTGCCTGATAGACTGAGCATGGCAAAACCACTTCCTAGACCCCTGTTCAGCAGGGTGACCCCATGCTGTCTTCTCAAAGAAACTTTTACTTTCATATACTTTGAGCATGAGTTAGCTATAGTGTTTCCAGTTCCTGAGATGCCCTCAAGCCATCTCTTCTGTTGTCTGGGAATAAAATTTTGGGCGTCTCTTTAGTGATTCTAATCCTTCAATAACTACAACTTCCTGACACCCAGCTTTACCACAACCATTCTGGCCAAATTCAAGTTTACTCTCTGATACCTGATGCTCATTTTTACAGTAATATGGATAAAAGCTGCTAGCAATATTCATTCCACTGCCTGAAAGCTGGGCTGCATTGACATTTTTTCCACTGGAACAATGAGGACATCACCTCTAAATTCAGCCACACAGGCAGTGTCAGGACATGTGTAAAATGTAAAATGTAAGATGACAACGAATTAGCCAGAATGTAACATGAATGGGCTCTAGTCCCATTTCCAATAGAGTTCTCCTTCTCCTCAGCAACCCCATGAGCACAGTCTTTAATATTGACAGTCCTTTACCATTCTGGTCTTCTGAGCTCCCAAGATCACACATAAAGCTCTTCACAGTGATCAAAGTTTTTCCAGATGACATGGTCAGATTAGTCACAGTAAGGAACTCATCTCTTGGTAACCATTTCTATTCTTGTCACCATTTTTGCCACTATGATCAAAAGACCCGACCAAACAATTAGAGGGAGTAATGTTTATTTGGCTCATGGTTTCACAAGTCAGTCCAGAGTCAGCTGACTCCATAACTCCAGGCCAAGATGAAAAAAGAATCATCATGGCAGAAGAGTATCGTGGAACAAAGAAGCTCAGAATATGGCCACAAGGAGATAGGGATGGGCAGTTCAATAGGATCCCCAGGCACAAAATATACATCCCAAACGCATGCGCTCCTTGACCTACTTCATTTTGCCAACCCTACCTGCCTACAGTCACTACCCAGTTCATCCACATCAGTGGAATAAGGAACTGATTGATTAAGATTCATCTAACCTAATCATTTCTCCTCTGATACTTCTTTAATTGTCTCACCCATGAGCTTCTGGGGGACACCTCATATCTAAATTGTAATATGGCATGTTGTTCCTATTCAGAAAGGAATGTGTCCTGGGATGAGAAGATTCCATGGAGCCCTGAGACAATGGTCTGGCAATGGTCTGGGCAGTGGTACTACAGGAGTCCCAGAGAATGGATAGTGGTTAGATAAACTGTGTTTCATTCTTTAATTTGTTTGTTCTAATTAGTTTTATATGATAGAAAACATTTTGACACATCATCCATAAGTGGAGTATTATTGCTCATTCTTCTGGTTGTACATAATGAGGAATTACACTGGTTGTGTACTCATATATGCACATAGGGTCATAATGTCTGATTCATCCTACTATCCTTTCTATTCCCATACCACCTCCCCTTCTTTCATTCCCCTCTGTCAAAGCCAAAGTATCTCTATGCTTCCCTAGCCACCTCCCACCCTTATTGTGAATTAGCATCCACAGATCAGAGGAAACATTTGGCCCTTTGTTCATTGGGATTGGCTTATTTTGCTTAGCATGTTATCCTCCTGCTCCATCCATTTATGGGCAAATGCCATAATTTCATTCTTCCTAATGGTGAGTAATATTCCATTTTGTATACATTGCACATTTTGTTTATCCATTCATCTGTTGAAGGGTACATAGGTGGATTTTATTGTTTACCTATTGTGAGTTGATCTGCTATAAAACATTGATGTGGCTGCATCACTATACTATGCTGATTCTAAATCCTTTGGGTATAAACCACAGAGTGGAATAACTGTTTCATTTTGCAACTGATGGTTTTGTGTTTGCTTGTCAATGGATTTCCTGGTCACTCCATATCCATACATAAAATGAGTCCATCACCCTTGTGTTTAACTACAAAACACTGGGAAAGGCACAATCCTGGCTTTAACACTCATATTGGCTACTTCCATTGTGGCCCAGTGTAGGGACATTCTCTTCTAGGTGCCACATGGTGCATGGTAGTCTGGTGTTCCTGCTGCCTACTGCATCATTGTGACCACCACACAGCTATGACCTCTGCTGGACCCTGCACTGCAACAACCCATATTCTTTCCGCCTTGGGATCAGAAAATGGAGAGGCAGGCTAAGGATCAGAGGTGGGGCTGCAGCACCCGCAATAGAGGCTACAAACCCCATTCCTTCTGGAAAGATGGGAAAGAAAGGGACAAGTGTCTGTTTGTCACTGTCACAACATGCTCCCAATCTTCAGCTGTCAGGTATAGTGGTCCACATGCTGGACTTACAGTCACCACCTGTCACACAGCCAGGTATCCAAGCCAACTCTATCGTCCCTGTGGATCCTTGGCACAGCTGAGATGTGGCAGCTGCCACCACACCTGCATCCTTACTGAGACACTTGCCCAAAGCTTTAGGACTACTGAATCTAAGATATCTATGGAAACCATGTCCCACCCTACTGCCCAGTGCTGCCTCTAATACACCCTGTTTGGTCTTTGCTGGTTTCTTCATTGCCCAGAAGAATTTTTGACCACTGCTGCAGTCACTGGCACCAAGGAGGTGTTCTAGGCCACAGGTACTCCATATGTCCCCACCCACAGGGGAAGAACTTCTGATGCCCCACCCTATTGTCATATAGATAGCACGAGTCCTCTTCTGCTTATGGGACTAGTCTGACAATTGTTTCATGTACTGCCCATCTTGTGCTCCAGAATAGTCCCAGTAAAGCATCTTGTAGATGGTTCTTTAATTTTTTTTAGTTATTCTTTTTAGTTGTACATGAAAATAGGATGTATTTTGACATATTATACATACATGGAATATAACTTCCCATATTTTTGGTTGTACACAATGTGGATTTACACTGGTCATGTATTCATAAGTGAACGTAGGAAAGTTATGCCTGATACATTCTGCTATATTTCCTTTTCTCATCCCTTCTCCCTTTCTTTCATTCCCCTTCATCTAATCCATGGAACTTCTATTCTTACCTCTTCTCTTTTTTGTGCATTAGTTCCCACATATCAGAGAACATTCAACCTTTGTTTTGTTTTGGATTGGCTTTCTTCATGGAGCATGATAGTCTCCAGTTCTATCCATTTACCAGCAAATGTCATAATTTCATGGCTTATGGCTAAGTAATATTCCTTTAGGTACATATAACTCATTTTCTTTATCCATTCATCTGTTGAAGGACACATATGTTGGTTCCATAGCTTGGCTATTGTGAATTGAGCTGCTATAAATATTGATGTGACTGCATCACTATGGTATGCCGATTATAATACGTTGGATATATGCTGAGGAGTGGAATAACTAGGTCAAATGGTGGTTCTATTCCAAGTTTCTAAGGAATCTCTGTACTGCTTTTCAGGGTGGTTGCACCTATTTGCATTCCCACCACCAATATATGAGTGTACCATTTTACCTTCAGCCTTGCCAACATTTACTCTTCTTTCTATTTTTGACAAGTGCCATTCTGACTAGAGTGAGATGAAATTTAAGTGTAGTTTTAATTTTCATTTCTCCAATAGCTAGAGATGTTGAAATTTTTTCATATATTTGTTGAGCGATTGTATTTCTTCTGCGAAGTTTATGTTCAATCCCTTTTCCCATTTTTTATTAGGTTAATTTTTTTTTCTATTTAGTGTTTTCTGTGTCCTTTCTATATCCTAGAGGTTAATGTTCTATCTTGCAGATGGTTTAATTATCTGTTCATTATCTCTGTCTTGGATAGAGTAGGCTGAGCTGATTTCACTAAGAGATGGTAACAGCAAGAGATGTTGGGCCAGATGACATCTCAAGGTCAACCCCAGAACTCCTGTGTGAGTTCCGCCCCCAGGGCTCATGCTGCTCCACTGGAGGTTTTCAGCTGCTGCAGAGGAGACCAGACTCTCCACTGCAGGCTGATCCTCAAGTCCTCAAACAGAGTGTATGTGTCGGGATCTCAGATTTCCATTTTAGCTTCAGAGCTTGCCTATTGGAAGAATCCATATGATAAAGTGGCAGAGACAACCGCAGGGCAGAAAGGAATCTCTAGGAAGGTAGCACCTCCACCCAAAAGTTCTAGGTCCTGAGCTCACAAGATTCTTCTACTGACACATAGGGGAGGGGACCATTTCACGCCCCTACCATCACCAAAGCTGGGACTTCATGTTACTGATAAGACTTAGACCTGCATAAGGAAGCAGCCCTCCGGCACACCAAAGTTCCATTGAGTGATATGCAGGCCCTTGGGAATTGAAGTGCTAGGCAACCTGCCTGCTCCCTCCTGCTACCAAACACAGGGACTGCTGGAGATTGGACCCCAGTGCCCACATCATCCTGGCTCTGTCTGGGTCCACCTGAGTCTGGCAGGCATTCCTGCTCTATCTGTGCCAATCTGTCCTGTCCACCTGGCCAGGTGGGCAGCAGACTAGGCCTGGGCAGCTGCTCAGAGAGCTCTGAGGTCAGAGGAGTTTGGAAGCTTCCACGCTGCAGCTGACCTGTGATGGCATGGGGGCAAAAATGCCACAGCACCCTGTTATCCCTAGAGGCACCCTGTAGGGCCTACCTCCTGCCGCCACCCCAGACTGACTATAAGATCAATTCGGAACTAAAGAATAAAAACTAGAACCAGCCCTTCTGCCAGGAGAAATTGTTGTAAATGAAGTCAATTTTGTGAAAAAATATATTGCGATAGACACAAGTCAGTATGATTTGTGGGGAAAGCTGATATGCAGTAACTTTAAAATCTCCTTTATTACAGATGACCCAATGTCATTACAGAAATTCCATTACAGAAACCTTCTTGGAGAACACAATGTCCCTTTAACATGTATTGAACAAATTGTCACAGTAAATGACCATAAGAGGAAGCAGAAAGTCTGAGGCACCAACCAGAAACTAAAATTCAATCCAACAGAGTTCATTATTTATTGTAAAAACTTCCAAATTGTTCTATTTCTCTTTGATTAATCAGGTCCTGAAAGTGCCACAAAAATATGCCTTGTGATAGCTCATTATTACCAGCCAACAGACCTCTAGCTACTCTCTGCATTTGAATACGTTGGGAAAAAATACTACAATTCAGCTAACAAAATTAATGGAATACCCTCAGGAGGTGGAGGAGGAGGATGAAGTGGAGCTAGTTAGTGGTGGCAGCAGCCAGAGAACTCCACTATTTGAAACTTACTCAGACTGGGACAGAGAAACCAAGAGGGCTGGTGCTTCCAGGTAGAGAATTGGTTCTATTAATGAGGGTTACATGACACCCACCTGCCTTCTAGAGTACTTCGTATTGCCAAGTTCTTTAGCATACTAAGATCCTGAAAATCTTTTCCCATTCTATTGCTGGATGAAGGGTGCCACTCTGGTATTGAGCCACTCAGATGGCAGTGCTGTGGTGTGAATGGCCCTCATCAAAGATGTATTGCAGCAGAGAAAATTGACCTGAGGGTTTATTATGCAATAACTAAAAGTCATCCACAGAGAAGTGATATTTATAAATCATATTTGGATACAGGTGGCATGTGTAAAACTTAAGCAACTCTGCGTTAATGAGCCTTTTGAAGAAATTAAAGAGACTTGACTATCTTCACTAGAAAATACTTGATGGTTAGAATATGTCAGGGCTTTTCTTAAACATTCAGCAGAACTTGTGTTTATGCTAGAAAGTGAAAATCTATAGTATTACAAGAGGAGGAGGGAAGAGACATATGCTGTCTTATAACTTCTCTTGTTTAAGTGATGCTGGATGCATATTTTAGGACAATTACAGGATTTCAGAGTGTGATACAGCAGGAGTGGATGGTGGCAGGATTTCATTTCCTAGACAGATGCAATCATTTGAAGTGATCAGAAAAAGTGTCTCCCTTATTTTTGCTCTTCTTGGATGCCCCATGGCAACAGTTAGAACAATACCCAGCAGCCTTTGAGTTTTCTGAGACTTACTTGGCAGTTCTTTGTGATAGTACCTGGATCTCACTGTTCAGCAACTTCCTGTTCAACTCTCCTCACCTCAACAAGTGAAGCAAAGCACAGAACTTACTATAAGCAAAAATATCCAATTGGGTGAAGAAAAGGGCTTAAAATTTCCCTCAGTTTGGGACTGCTCTCTTCAGTTCATAGCAAAGGACAACAAGTTTTTCCACAACCCTGACTTCACTGGAAAGATTATGCCTTGCCTAAAGAATGGCTCTATGACGTCTTTTAAGCAAATGAAGAAAAGCTACAGCTCCAAACTAAGAGGAATGCCATCTTTCATAAAGAATGGAATCATGAGTGACCAAGAGTTACTGCCCAGGAGAAATTCATTAACTAAACCCAGATCCACGTCAGCACATTGACAGCCAGAACAGTGATATATAACAATATTTTCGAGAGTGGTTTTCCAAACCAGCTGACCTGCATGGGGTTATTCGGCCACACATCTCTGGAACACACATAAAACTGTGGAAGCTGTGCTACTTCTGCTGGATCCCTGAGGTTCAGATCCATCTTGAGGGCTCCAACACGGCCTTTCACAAACTCTCCCTTCTGTCTGACAAAGAGGATGTGCTCAGTCAAATACAGAGGAGCAGCCCCTTGGAAGCCTGCTATGCAGAGCTGGGACACAGCAGGACGTATTTAAGAGCTAGCAGCTGCCATAACACCCTGGGACACTGGAGTTTCTCTCCTCTTCCTTTCCATTTTCTCCTGTAGGAAATCTGTGCAGATGAAATATTTTAGGGACACCGTTAAGCAAACTTTCAAGTGGGGCCAAACTATGGTTATCTACCAAAACATTTGCAAATGAAGACTAAAATGTAGCATTTTCTGAATATTTTGAGGAAATTTCTAAATTTTTCCCACTGAATCAAAATTGTTAACCTAGGCATTTAAAACTCTTATAACTTTATATTTAAAAATAATAAATGAAATTAGCTTTAATATTTAAAAAAACATGTTGAACCATTCTCCCTTCAGTTACTTTAAGAGAAATGTAATTTTTTTTTATTATGTTCTCTTTCTAACATAATAGTTCTGGCTCATTTTAGGTGATGTACAGAAAAACGTTCCACATTCTTATAACTGTGATCAAACTAATCAGGTTTTCTCTACTGTATGTATTTTGTCTGCATCCATTTTTCCTACCTCCTACTAAAGCTTCCCTGGTACTTGGTCAGATTAGCAACCTAAAGAAGCAGAGATCAGAAAAGTCAAGAAATTAGTGTTTAGTATATTTTGAGGAACATCCAGTAAAATGCACAACACACTTCAGTAGGTATTCTTGTATTTTTACTGATCACATTTTGTTCATCTTATTGAGCTCAATTCATTCATTGTTTTGAGGCCAAATTTTAGATCACTTTGTTTGAGTCCTTAGATGAAACAAATGTGTTTAGAAATCATGAGTGTGCTTTTAACTCCTCAGGACTAACTGTAAAACAAATGTGTACTGTAACGTTAAGGGCCTTTGGCGTTAGGATATGAATAACAGAGACAAATCTAATTTCACTTTTAAAATTAGGTGGTTAAAATATCACTGCTTACTGAAAATAAGTTTTTCAGGCTAAGCTTCATTATAATAGCCAGGAGTTCCCAAAGCCACATTTCTGTCCCTTTGAGGGACAGAAAATCATTGAGGACACAGCAACCTGTGGGATGTTGATCCTGAGAAGTTCCTCAGGCCACCCAGCCCTATCTCTGGCAGGCTGGTGCCTAGACAGGAAAGTGCTGTCTGCATAGACCACAGGGCCTGCTTGGAGGCATCCCTGGATTCCCTGTCAGCATTCCCGGTCTGTTAGTGTTGTTGGCTCTCCATGGAAATAACTAGTCAGGGCACCTGCACAGAAGTTCTCCTAAAGTTCTTAATGCTTAGAGAAATAAAAGTGTACTGCTCTGAAAATACTCCGGTTCTAATAAAGAAGCGCTCGCTCACATCATTTCCTGCCTTTTGACAGCAATATTAAGAGAAGACCAAAAGTTGAAAAAGGTGTATTCCTGATCTGAAATTCCCTGGTTTTTAAACTATGACAAGAACCTAGCCAGCTTTGCAAGGTCAAAGCTTTAAGCTCCTTATAGTTATGGCCCTGGTAGTGGCATTTAGTGCCACTCCTACATGGAATCAACACACTCCACGGTTTAAAGGATACACGTATTCAAATCTGACTATGTTAGAGTTCCTTAAACTGCCATCTTAAGATTTTGAAAATTTTTATAGTAAAGTATCTAGTTAGCTTATTTCCTTTCCTAAAACAAGTTTTTTCAGGATAGTTTTACCTGTATGTATACTAAATATCTATTTCTAATTTAATTGTTTGCCTTTTAAAAATTGTTTGATAATGTTTTTGAATTTAATAGGACAGAAGTTCTTAAAAATGTCTTAGAAAATTTATCATTTTGTGTATAAATTCAATGTTTTTTTAAGCCAATTTGTTGACTAGGTATTTTCAATACGTACAAAAGCATTAGTGTCAGTAACCGTTTTATAGTCCTTGATTAGATACCAGTCCCAAACTCCTTAGAACACCACAGCCTTTTCTGCCATTGGAATTTTAATAATAATTCCCCCTTCTTTATTAAGCTGTTGTTTTTTTCATTCCAAATAGTTCTAAATTTATTTTTTGGATTAATCATCTATATTAATTATATCTGTATAATTTCTTTCCTCACTTATTTCTACTCCCATAGACATTTTTTGTGAATTTAAAAGTTTAAAAAAGATTAGGCACTATTAATACTGTTATAAAATAGAAAGCACATATTTTTGTATGATAATCAATATATGTAGTCAAATATAGGGTTTTGTATTATTTTTTCCTGATTATCATAATTATTATGATAGTTCATTGCGCATAATATGAAAACCAACTATTTTTTCACTCTTCTGGTGGCTTATTAATATTGAAATCACACTTTATTTTTATTTGAACTCACCAAATGTTCTATACAAGGCAAAGACTTCATCGTGAAATACTTAAATTAAAAATAAATAAGTTCATTCCATCCTACATAGATCCTCAGCTGCCACATACAAATAAAAGACAGCAGTTATAAATTAAATAAGTTTAAATAAATACTTGTAGGAGACTCTGTGTGGTCCAGCAAGATCACTTGTGTGTTCCCTAACTTTGGTCGGGCCAGTTTCTACACTGTATAAGACATTGGACAGTTCGTTGGCATTAGCCCCTCCACGAAAAAGCCCTTGAGCACAAGTTTCCAAATCATGTTTGGGTGCCAGGGTCAGGTGCTCAGAGTCTAGCACAGTGGCTAAAGGCAGAGATCAGCAGGTGAAAGCCCAGAAGCCTCTTACCCACCACCATACCTTCCTGGAATTTACCTGGAGATACAGGAAGAGGAAATTCAAAGAGCACAAAGCAAGATGTTATTACAGTGCAGTAGTGAGAAATATCAGTTGAGTCTGAGATGTAGAATGGTTAAACTCTACTTTGTACAAAGACATGACACAATTTCCAACAGTCATAGGCTAAAGATTACCACAGAATTTCTGATTTCATTAAATAGGTTGAATTAATTTAAACCTCTTAATTAGAAAACAAGCCTTCTGCAGACAGAGTTCAGGTCATAAATGAAAGGCCTGTTACTAATCCCCTCCACAGGCAAGGCATTACTCATCAATCACTGCACTCTTTTAACTCGGATCCCTTCTCCACAGACCACTCCAGGCAGCCTCTAGCAATCCATTAGCTTTAATGCTTGAGACAAAAATTCATTACTAACCCTATTCCTTCTCCATGTTCTGAACTCTTTCATGTGAAGAAGTACATATAACACAAGCATTGAAGCAGGACACCCATGTATGTTAGGTGCATTCAGACTAACAATTTAACATTTTTGAACTGGCATCTATACATGCAATGGATAAAGCCACCTAACTCAGTTGTTATAAAGACTAGGATAATTTATGTAAAGTGCTGAGTATCATGCCTAGCACGTGGTAGGCATTTAATAAATAACAATTATTATTACCATTATTATGTTGAAAATAGAAATGATGATGACATTTCCATTGACAGAGGAGAGCATATTATATACTAAGTTGAACCATATGAAATGCATATTCAATTGTTTTTGACCTATAGAAATGGCAATTTCCTCTGGTTCAGTCCAATATGCAATGGTCCAATTCATTCAAATCACTTACATGTTCTAACTTTATCAGACCCTTTGCTTCATGGTTGTCCCCAGAGACATATGCCCACCATTTGAAAAGTTCCTCAAATCAGTTGCTAGAGTAAACATAGCAGGGAATCTGCTGATGGAAGCTGAGGACCTGGTGACTGGTCCCACCACCTCATGTCTATTCACATAACCTCTGAAGGCCTCAATTTCCCCATCTGTAGATTGGGAATCATTGTATTTTTTTTCAACTGGGGCTTTGTGATGATAAGAAGAGATAATGGATGGGAAAGCACTTTCCAAGGTCAAAATCATTGTACCAAAGCAAGGTATTATTAATTCTACTAGATTATGCCACTTAAGAAAATATTAACATTTAATTTTAATGTTTTTCTGTAGCAAAACTGCTCATAAAAGAACAGAGAATTCATGCAATCATGCCAAATGACCATCAGAGCGGATCTTGATGGTGCTGTCAAGTAGATATTAGAAGTATTGAGTAAATACAAAGTGCTTTGTCCTTGAAATGTGTACCTCATCAAGGTGAAATAAACATGAATGGGAAGAATGAGAACCATGCAGTTTAAAAACCCCTCAAATGTCAAGCTTTTACATCCATGCCAGAAATTAGAAATTTTGGAAAAACCCACAAGGAACACAGAGGGATTGCTTTGGTTCTCCCTTGTAGATCCTTAAAATGGGCTGGCAAAGTTTGCTTTTGGTATAATTATGCCTAAAGATAGGGATATAAACTTTATGACCACCCAAAGTAACTTTCAGACCAACAGTTTTATCTTGGCTTCGAGGGACCATTCCTTTTCCATGCCCAGCTACTAGCACAAGTGAATGTGGCTCAGTCCCAATCCTCAAGTTTTCTTCCCTTGGCCTGTGTAACTCAGCCAATGCAAGGCACCTGGGAAGGGTCACCTTTAGTCAGCCTCAAAGACACTGTTGGTGGCTCCCATGTATTCAGACTTCTTGTGCTTAGTCCACATTTTCCAGAAAATGCCAGGGACACCTCCAAAGGTGCTGCCTATCAGTGGCAGGGAAGCCTCTGCACCCTGGGACAAAGTTGGATATCTTCTGTCATCTTCTTGAGATGTCTGGATCCTCTCCTCAGAATGGCTCCTTTTCATGAGCCTGTGGCTGCCACTTCTGTTTGCAGCTGGAGATTTCACTGAGATCTGGGCCACTGAAGGAATCTGCGATTTTCCATATGCTCAGTTCCCACACACACACTGATGCTTTGGGTTCAGAAATCCCCACAGGTCTGGTGGGAGTTTTGATGGGATGTGCCCCAGGATGTCATGCTTTCTGCAGATGGACAACCCTGTGGCCTTCACCTGTGTCACTAAGATTGGTGCGGTGAGGAAGCAGCTCCAGGGGCCAGATTTGACTCAATCACCACATTCTTGATCAACCATTCTTGGTGTTGAGAGCTTTGGACGCTTCTCCTGGCTGGACTGAACACCTTGGAAGGAATCACAGTGGTAAAACTTCTATAGTGTCATTGTTGCCACAGTAAATCTGATGCATCCTTACAGTCTTCTCTCCCCCAAGTGTCTGGGAACTGGCAGCCTGTCTCTGGACCCCTAGTCATGAGGTTTCCTAATCCAGTCTTGTTTGGAAAACCAACTATTAACAGCCTTAAGTCTGGGTCATTATACAGCTGCTTGGCATCTCTGCAAACACAAATAACACTGTGGTGACAGAAGTGGTAAGCATGGCTGCGTGCAGTGTACCAAAGAGAGCTCAACACCCTAGTCTCCATGGCCCTGTGGAGCCTGTGCTGATGGAATCCAGGCAAAGGGGAGATAGTGATGGACTTCCTCGTGTTGGATTTAAAGAACTACAGTGTCTTACTCTTGTTTTATGATGGGAAACAATTTTAAAACCAAAATTGTCTGACATTATTTAAGGAAAGGATATTAATTTATACTAAAAGGGTGAAAACTGTTCAACACATCCTCTTTAATGGTGCCTGCTGGCTGTGGCAGTAACCTCAAATAGTTAAAACTTTACTTAGAAAACAAAAACTTGTGTGCCTAAAACTGAGGAGTTGAAGTAGGTTGAGCAGGAAAGCTCTTGTTCAATAGGATGAATGTGTAGGAAATGTTAATGCTGAATAAATTTTCCATGAAATTAAAAAATAAAATAAAATAAAACAGGGACTGCTGCTCCCCTTTTCCCAGTTCTGCACCCAACACAAAGGACAACACAGAAGATGCAGGAATAAGTAAGAACTCCTGGGCCCAGGGCCATTCCTGGAATCTGCCAGAGACCACCATTGTGCATCCTGTGACTGTGAGAAGGCATGGTTCCCAGGCTCCTCTTCCCCTCCTCAGAGGTGTTCCAAGCAGCTCTTCACACTCCCTGGCTTTAGCCCCAGTCACCCTGCTGACCTCTGCTGCCTTATCATCATCAGGCAGAGACAGAGCTGACCTGTACCCTAGAAAAAGAAAAAAAACCATGTGACACTGATCCCTCCCAGCTCCTGGGAAGACTATCAGAAGAACTGCTCCTGCCTGACCTGCACCTGTGGCTGGCTGGGGCCCTTCATACCTAATGACAGAGCCCATACGGGGGAGCCATAAATGAGGAAGATCAAGGCCTTTCATCTCACAGCCTCAGCCAGAGCAGCACCAGGTGCCAGTCCTGCTTCCTTACCACCCCAGGCATCTGCAGAATAGAGTACCCAACCCCTAAGTGTGTGCACCTTGCTTTCATCTCCTCTCAGATATCTTTCCCACAGTGGATCTGTGGACCCTGCTTTTCCACAGCCTGTAAATCACTGCGTAGTCCATTTCTTCCACCCCTCGGCCAACACATCTGTGGGCCTCATTCCTCAGCCAGCATCTGACATTGGGGGTCCCCCATATGGACACCACTTCCCTTCATTGCCTCCCCTTTTGCGGCTTCCCCTGCTTCTAATAGAAGCTTCTCCCTCCTCTGCCCATGGCCTTCAGTTGCCCACCACAGTCAGCATAGCGTCAGCAAGGACAACACCACCCAGCATATGACTCCTCTTGATCCTAGAGAGACTGCTCAGTCCCTATTTGAGGCAGCAGCAGGAAGGTCCCACCTTTTACAGCTCTTTCCTGTTTGGGGACCTGGCAGCTCCAGCTTTACCTCTGACCTCAAATTCTG
Organism: Geosciurus inauris; assembly: GCA_004024805.1. Taxonomy (NCBI): domain Eukaryota; kingdom Metazoa; phylum Chordata; class Mammalia; order Rodentia; family Sciuridae; genus Geosciurus; species Geosciurus inauris. Next base: position 14,821 of record PVHX01016321.1, read on the forward strand.
TTCAGACCAAGTAGCCCTGCACAGCAAATCACATTCAGCTTGGGGATGCATTACACACAAATTTCACCTTGGGCACCCATCCCAGCACTCAGCAGACTTTGCTGCCAGACCAGCTAGCTGTATTTCTCCTGGTACCTCTACTGCCTCTGGCATGACAGCTTCCACACACACTGCAGTGTGTGTTCTGTCCGATATTTGGACACATTAGCCCAGTCTTCCTGAGGTTCCATAGCACCCCTGAGTTTCCAGTTTGATCAGGACACATGGGCTTCATGTGGAGAGAGGCAGACTGTGATCTGGCTCCACTGTTGGATCTTTGAAAATCACAGTACACAAGAGAGGGGACGTGAGCATCACACACTGCTCTTAGGGAATCTTGATCCTGAATTCATGGAGGTCCCTGAGCCTCAGAGCCCCCATGGTGTCTGGGGAGCCAACACTGTGAATAAGCCTGCTATCAGCCATAATTACTCTTACTTTTACCCCATCCCTGGGGTCAAAACCAGGAGAAACCCCTGGCTTCAGTGCCCAGCCATACTGCAGCCAGGGTTCCTCTAGAGCACAAGTGCTGGATAAATAGCTCATTAGTAAGGAGATTCCATGAGATGAGTGAACTGGCTTATTTCATCTTTACACACACAGGAATATTACATATATGCTCTGTGCCACCCAAGTACAGGCAAGAAGGAGAAAAGACAGCAGTTCCCTTTCCCCACAGCTTCGCTTTCCTTGGCTTCAGTTACCTGTGACCAGCAAGGCTCAAAAAAATATTACTTGTCTTATTCACAAAGACTATAGTCACATGAATTTTATTACGCTATATGACTGTTGATTTCACTATTAGTTATTGTTGTTAATCTCTTCCTGTGCATCCTTTAGAAAGTCAGCTTTATCGTAACTGTGCATTGTTCAAGATAAAGTCATGTATCCAGAGCTAAGTACTTTTCATGATTTCAGGCACCCACTGTGGTATTTGAACATATTTCATACAGAGAAAGGGGTCTACTGCATTAACAGTCAGGGCCCAGATATGCTGAATTTGAAATGTCAGTAAAGCTGCCGTTCCTCCTTCAGTTTGAGTGGATTTAATGAAAAAAACAAAACCATAAACAGAACCAGTTTCTCCATAATAGCAATAATAGCAGCTCACAGCCTGGTACATCATATGGATCTTGTTTCTTAAAGTGAGGCTTATCTGAAGGAACATGAGATTTGAGTTTAAAATACATATTGGATATAGAAGACAGTTAGAAAAATGTTTCGTTAATAACCTGAAAATTGATGTACATATTTAAATAATCATTGTCTGGGTATTATAATTAATTTGCCCTGTGTATTTTACATTCTTTTTTGTGGCTAGTAAAGAGTATACAGGTACAAATATGAGTCATTTGATATGTTATTTTCTCTAGAATAACACTGGCCTATGCTCAGGGACTCCTTGGCCACCCAGTGTGTCCAGCCTGACTGGGACACAGACCCAGAGCAGCAGCTGCCAGGTGGAAATGAGTCAGTGGGCAAAATTCAAGTTGCCACATTCCACAGTTGCCCAAGCTGAGATGTGACTGAGAGGAGAGAGACTACTATTACTCCACCTGGCTATTGAGAATGTAGTCCTCCTCACAGCTCCAAGAGCAAGGGACCCAGTGTTCTTATGTGGACATGCTGTGCCTGGCAATAAGGTGGCCCCAGACTCTTCAATTCTCTTCAATTCAAGAAAGTTCACCTCCTGGAACCTCACTCTCTCATATTCTCCTCCTACAGAAAGCCCAAAATCAAAATTTTTAAAAATATATATATATATAATACAAAATTGCCACCATGAGAGTCTTGTCGCACCTCTACCTGACTCTGAAGTGGGTCAGAGGTAGAGTGAGATCCTCTCAGTGTAGGTTTTTTGCATAGAAAAATCTCTCTTCCCTCATGTACATCCTGCCCCTTCTCTCTCATTCATTTTGTGACAGTGTTATTCCTGGAATAAAGGAGTTGTCTGGTGTTTCTAAAGATACATAAAAGTACATTATGCAAATTCAGATGGACTCCTTATCCTGAATTATCTCTCAGTGTTTTGTCTGTGTATGATCAAAATTAAATTTTGAACAGAAACTTTTAAAAGAAACCATTAGGGCCTATTGTTATTCTTGTTGAAACCCATGAAGCTAGTTTTTAAAATAAGACACCCCCCCACTACACCCGAGTAAAATCACCTTTTATGTGGGTAAAGGATGTTAATTAATCCAAATCATTTCCTTTATAATGTATACTGAAGAGCACAAAGTTCGATTTAAAAGGTCTTTTACTCTGCGATTAGAAAGATGCTGTTGAAAGTTTGGAAAACAAGTTCAAAACCTATTCCAATCAGTCAGCAATTCGAAGACATGTTATTTTTTTCCCCTTTTTTATTAAACATGCCCAGAGGAATATATATTTTAGTAATGTTACTATATCTTTAGTTCACAACTTACACAAAATTAGATCCATTTTTTTTTTAAAGTCTTGGAAGTAGTTCACTCATTGCTTTGCAGGACTCACAGGTGATCAGAATTTGAAGATTGAATGAAAAACCATAAGGGGCCGGGCTTGTCTGGGCAGGATTAGATTAGATATTTAAGTTATTTGGGTACGCTTCCTTTCATTTCCTAGGTAATAATTTGCATGTCTTTCCAGCCACATTGGTCATTTCAAATCAAAGCAAAGACACAGCCAGCTCTCAAATCATAATGTCTAGTAGACAAACTCAAAATTACACACCTGAACATAGTGAAAAAATCCTCCCTTAGCCGTCCTTTACATATTGAGTTTGCCTGGAGTTTTACACTCAGGTCCCTAGGGCACTGGAAGATAGCCTGGAGGACAGATCAGGGCATTTCTGCAGGAATAGGCATCTCCCCAGTGATGGGGAGCGGAACCCTACACTCTTTCAGATCTCACCCTCTGCAATAGCTCAGCAGTCACTTTTCACTGATTTAATGGTGTTGATGTCATTCCTCTGAGCCTTCACTCTCTTTCTATAGAAGAGGAAGAAAGGAAAAATGAAAGTACTATTTCATCTCCTGGAAGACCAAAATCCCCAAGGCTCTAACTAAAATTGTCTTCAATTTCCTCATGTGTTGATGTGAAGAAAAAAATACAAATAAGCCATTGGGTACAGCTGGAAGCCATAAAAGTTAAGGGCCACAATATAATTTGTGTTCTTTGATATCCTTTTCTCTTTGCTGACACAATCAGGAATTGCACAGAAGCACCCAAACCTGGGTCTCCACATTTATTCCTTTTTTCAGAGTATTCCCAAAAGAGCAATAGGAACTGACATTTCAAGAGAATGAGTTAATGCGTTTATTTTTTCCTGCAACATGTACCTCATTTTGCTCTTTCAATGCAAAATGCCCAGTGTCAAAATATGTATGTGTACAAAATATGAAAAGGAAACAGATGAATTTGGTGATGGCAATAATCACTATATAGCACTATTTGTACTTAATGAATTTAATTAGGTTAGCTGTATTAAAGTGTTCCTAATTTTTCACCAACGACTTCAACATTTGTACTATGCACAATGTACATAGGTATGAGAACCAAGTCATCTTCTGTCCATGCTTTTTGCTGTGACTGCTATTGACAGACATCTGAGAAAGGAAAACCAGATACACAACAGTAGGCTCACCTGCTGTGAGGGAATCTCCTGTCTCCCAGCTGCTTCCAGGTTAGCTCAGGTGTCTTCCAGGGTAGCTCAGTGCAGCTCAGGTGTTGTGTCAGGTACACACCAGGGCCTTTTATTTGGGAGATTCTCCCCTTCCCTGGCCATGCCCTTCCCTGCCTCCATAAACAGATTTTGATTTAATTATAGCCAGAAAGGAGGTTTTTATTTTGATGTATCACCTGTTGACAGCACCTTTAGTAAAATTCTTAATCCTGACACAACATTTTTCTTTAATATGAAGAGTAAAATGCCATTACCTTATATTAGGGGAGATTTACATAGTAACATTAAAAGTTTATTTTAGAGAGTTTTCCATCTTTCCTGAAGATGTTTCTGATACATATCATACAATAAAGTGCTGCTTATTCATCCTATTAGAGATTATTTAGGATGATTGTTAATATTACCAAATGGCATAAATTCATACCTTTCAGAATCAAAGGTGATGGGGCATGCATCACATGGAGAAAATTGTAGGTAGCCTTTTTACCTCCACTTGTTTCTTCTGTTTTGCAAATTTTTGAGAATTCAGAATTTAATTTGAGAAATTTAATTGGGAAGAATGACCATTAACATCCTACCAGGTTTCAGGCCCTTCACAGAGTGTGAGGAATGATCTGGGCCTGGGAGCAGAGTGTTGGCTGGGTGCTCATATTCTCAAACGCCATTGTTCACAGGGAGAGAAACACATCCCTTTCTCTTTTAGTCATCCTGCATCTTTTCCTGTTACTCCCCTGTATATGCTGGGACCTGTGTAGCTTTTTAAAAATCTCAAATCATTTGACCCACTATTTTCCTTACCTCACAATCGATTCTGTGATAAATGAATCTTGACTTTCTGTGTAGTTTTTATAGACAATCTAGTTTTGGTCATCCTCCTTGATGAGATGATGCAGAGAGACCTGGACCTCCAGCAGAAGCACTGATGAGTCAGCACATTGATTCAGCTGATCACATTAAGTTCTAGTTCCTTCAGGAAACAACAGCTTTTCTATCAAATTTCAATGAGCAGAATGTCATCTATTTCCCTAAGGGAAAACAGGTCATATTAAATGATATTTTTACTTTGTATATATATTTAGGTGTTCTAAACATGTTCCTATTCAAATGTATTTTGCTTGGGCTTGGCCAGTAAATGAAAAGTCACTCTACACAATGTGTTTCATTTCTCAAGAGATCCTTTGGTATTTTCTTTTTGCTGGATTCCCTGGTCACTCCATCTCCAAATGCAAAGAGTGTCCAGTCTTCATGGGACTTTTTGGCGGTTGTTTTAGTCTTTTGTTTTTGTCTCCTTAGTTGAGATTTGTTGCTGTACTAGTTATTGGGGTTTTGCCGTTGTTGTTTGTTTGTTTTTTGGTGGGGTAAAGGGGTTTATTCTTTTTATTTTTAATTAATAATTGTTTTATTTTTGTAGTACTGGAGGATTGCATTTACTGAGTCTTTCCACTGAGCTACATATCCTGACCTTCTTATTTGTTTTATTTTGAGAGTGTCTCCCTCAATTACTAAGCCTGCCCTCAAACCTGCAATCCTCCCGCTTCGCTTTCACCACAGCTGTGATTACATGCATGTACCAACCTCACCAACATTATTTTTTACTTTTTCAGAAATGAGGATTAAACACAGGGACACTTTACGAGTGACTTACATCCCTAGCTCTTGTTATTATTTATTTTTGAAACAAATTCTTTCTAAATTATCTGCAGCTGGCCTCAAACTTGTGCTCCTCTTCCCTCAGCCTCACAAGTAGCTGAGATTATAGGTGTGTACCCCACCCCACCTGGATCATGAAATTTATAACTTACGAAAACTGCCAAAGACACAATTTTAGACTTGGTATAAATATTGGCTTCTTTGGCAGAGGGTCTTCTCTGGGATGGGCTCTCCAGGGAGCTGCTCACTGCATGGAAGTCTAGCGCCTCACTGTGGCCTCCATCAGTATTGCCACCACCCAGCAACAAACAGCAATCCCCTGCCCTGCAGCCCCCACCACCAAGGACACTTGAATGAACTACCCTAGGAATCGCTGCATGATGACATCGCCGTCTTCAAGGAGGAAACATATTCCTCAGTTCCAGGGTGCTCTTGACCATGCATTTGTGAGTATATGAATGGCAATACACATTTCTGCAAGGAAAATCATGACATGTGCAGATAAGTGAACTGCAGAATTCATTTTTACACCACCAGGATGCCCCCATAAGAGAATTTCACTGGTATGCAGAAATACTAATTGAAACCCAGGGAGTATTTCACAAGAGTTCTGGCCTGGGCAAGGCGAACTCAAGCAGACACCAGCCCACTGCAGTCAAGGCTATCCATGCTCAGGTGCTGCTGTGAGCTAACTACTACTTCCTGGTGTGAGCACTGAGCATGGAGACTGGCCAGAGGGGAAGATGATCCTGGATGGTGAGAGAGGCCAAGAGTGCCTGCAGGAGAGCATCAATCAGGCAGGCTCATCATTTCTGTCAAAAGACCTTGAATGAAATTATACAATATTTAGTTATGTCTTTAAACCTATTTTCATGCCAAAACTCTATCAATACATAAGAAGTTTAGAAAGATCGGATGCCAAACAATCCAGCTCAGTACTTGTATGATATGAGTACACAGTACTTTGAGTATGATGCAAAACAAAAGGACAGGTACTAAGAATATTCTAGACCTTTGTGTGATGTATTCCTTCAGTCAGGTAAACATTGTAGCATTTGTAGAATCCGCCTGCTCACTTTCTGTTCACATCTCTTATATCAATATGCCTCAGCATTGCTTAGCCATTGGTTTTCTTGTTTTGCTGAGTTTTATTGCATTTTTTCCTAGCCTTACGGTGACTATTTTATGTCTTTCTATTAGTATTATTCTCTGCTATTTTGGGAAAATTCCATTTAGAGAATATAAGTTGTTTTATAAATCCATGCCTTTAATGTCAAGAGTAGGAAAAAACAGACAGGGTCAGGCAGTGCCCCACATAATGACAGGCATGGTATGTGGTACATATCAGGAGCAAGGGCCTGCAACATAGGAGTTATGGTGGGGTAGAAGTGGCAGCACTCAGGCGCCTGCCAGGAATCCTCCAAATGCAGGTGATGCTAGAAAATGACAGCCTCCACCTGAGAGGTCTGGCCAAGAAGTAGCATGGCCATGGGAGAGGCAGTCTGCAGTCATGGCAGGTGAGGTGGAGTCTCCAGAGAGTTGGTCAGGACAGCAGGATTATGGCTGAAGGTGCATGATTCTGCAGCACCACTGCTAGGTGGTGGGGTCCAGTGCTGGGACTCAGGGCCTGTCAGATCTCCATGTGGAGGCCCAGAGTGGCTGGGCTGTGAGAAGGGCATCAGGGAACACAGGAGGTATGGAATGCTGTGTGCAGCTCTCAGAATTCCTTAGCAATTTACCTGCGGAATTTGTGAGCATGGGAATATTGATGGCCCCTGCACTGAACACTTACATTGGACAACATTGTCTTTTAACCGCATCCAAACATGATCTTCTCCATTAATATTGGCACTCATATTACTAAGAAACTAAATTTCCAAATTCCATGATATTTTTACAGACTATTTCATTTCTATTTGCAGAAACTGTTCTGTGTTAGCCAACCTCACAGTGCATGGCTCTTTGGTCAGTGTGCCCTAAATGCACTTGACTGCTAGATGGACAATTATACATTCAAAGTTAAGTCCAGGCTTCCTACTTCATCACCACGTGCTCTGTTTTGTTACATCCTTATATATTTAAATATATAAATATATAGAAGTATGTCTGTATCTGTATTATAGACGGTTCATTATGTACCTGTGTGCATAATAATTCATGATTTAGGTAGACATTTTTTGTTCAAATTTAATATTGATATCATTTTTAGATTTACAACTTTGAGTGTCTCTCTTTCTCTCCCTCCTCCATTTCTCTCTCACACACAGAGACACTTACTCTTCTCACCTCTACTGAGCATGCTCACAATGTCCTGCAACTCCTCGTGTCAACATGTATTAATCTGTGTTGTCCCTGTTTATTTTTCCCCTTTTTTTGTAGTATTTACCTGTGCTTGGCTTTGTCTTTGGGTCATGCTGACCTGATAAAATGAGTTGGAAAGGGTCCCCTTCTCTCCAATTCCTTGGATATTTCCCAGTGTGCCATCGTCATGTACACCTCCATTGTCTTGCTGACTCTGCCCACCAACTTCCACCACTTTACATGCAAAATCCTTGTTGGGCTTTACTTTTCTATTCTTCAATTACCTTTGTTTTAGAATGACTACCACTCAATTTATGTACATAAGAACATTGATCATTTTCTGTGATATTTTTTGTCCCATCTGAAATTCTGGTAGTGTCCATTGTCGGGGGGGAGGGGAGTTGTGTGTTTGTGTAGTGCTTAGGATTGTGACCCAGGCCACACACATGCTAAGCAAGCTTTCTACACCTGAGCTACATCACCCTTGATAGTGCTGCTTGAGTCTTCTCTATCTTGGCAAATCTTGCTAGAGATTCCTTAATTTTATTGATCTTTAGGAAAGAAGTTAGTGGGAACCCATGGCAGTCAAGAAAGTAGATCAGCTGTGCCAGGAGCATAACTAACCTAAACTGGAGACTAAATTTCACTTTCATTGGTAGAGAAAACCACTTGTCCAAGAAATGTTAAACTTGGTTGCCATGGTGAAGACCCATCTTCTGTATGCATATTGTACTACTTATGTATTGTATGCATATTGTAACTACTTCTCAATTAGATGCAAGGCATACATATTTTTACTGTTCATTCTCCAAAACTTCTGGAGGGGCTATTTCTGATAAACATGCCAGACTTGAAAAAATCCTAAGGGAAAAGTGCACACACAAGACCAAGAAAATGTTAAAATTGGTTGTGGATAGTGAAGACCCTTCTTCTGTATGCATATTGTACTAGAATTAACCACTTCTCAATTGGATCCAAAGAACATACATTTTTACCACTCCAAGACCTCTGGAGGGGCTATTTCCTGATAAACTCACCAGATGTGAAAAATCCTAAGGTTAATGTAAATTTAGTGTACCTAAACTTATTTTAGTTATCGCCAACTTCATTTTACTTTGATCCTAAATATCTTAAAAATCTTATCTAGCATTAACAATCTATAAATATGACCATTTCTAAACTAATTTGTGAAAATAAAATGTGCCACTAATTCATTTCTCATAAATTGTACTAACAACATTAAATTAGGTTTGTCCTGAGGATGCCTTCACATTTGCATCCTTGGTGACAAACTAAAATACAATTCAGTAGTTTGACTCACTGACAGCCTACTTTCTTGAAAGGAATAGCTAAGACTCAGGCAATTACAGCTGCTGAGCTTGTCCATTGTAAAGTTATAATGAACTAAGTTGTCTTGGTAGACAATGAAGTGTTTTTGTGCCTCACTTCAGTTCATAAATACTGCCACACACATTTTTTGATTGTGACGTCTGCCAGGGAATCTAATCATTCCAATTATTGTTTTATGAGTTTTGTTCTTCTGTTTGCTCAGAAAAATTCTACTAAATTTAACTTATCTAATGTTTTTTCCTTGAAATATTAAATATGGCATAAAAACTAAAAAGTTATTCATCTTAAAATAAGTATGAGGGTGTGATTGATGTTATAATCTATTCCCACCTTTAAAACATACATACTGAAGATGTAGGTAGAGCTGACATCTGAAACAGCCCTGCATTCAGCTGTGGGCCAGGCATAGAACCACCCTCTGTGTAGGTCCCTGGTTTGCTATGGGGATCTTACTCAGCTCAATTCCCATCGCAAGCCCTCTGGTGGCCATGCCACTATAGGAGTTAGGATCCAGCTCTCCCGTAATGTCCCAGCCCTCCAGTGCAGCAGGACAGGGACATACCCACTGCCCAAGGAAGGGCACAGACTTTGCACACAATTGAAAGGTTGTACAGCTGTGATGGCAGCTATTGGTATGAGAGGTCAGAACAGGAGCCTGGCCACAGTGATCATTTCCCCTCAGTGGAAGACCTGCTCACCCAGGCAACAAACTGGCCTCTTCCTCCCCAGTCCTCAGAGTCACCCTCCTCATTTTGGTGCCTGAGGATCCCGGAGGGCAGAAGCTAGAGTGTACCTCCTGGGGATGCTGCTGACCCTGCCCAGGCCTACCGGCCTGAATCCTACCATTCAACCAAGTGGACTTCGTGACTCCCAAAGCCTAGGAGCCCTGTCCCCTCTGCAGGCATAGAGGAGCATTTGCTGCTGAGAGCTGCAGGTAGGAAAGGATCCAACCAGCACTGGGGATGAGCCTAGGCATGGCAGGCAGAGGCATCAGGATTGGAAACTGGTGCTGGGTGGGGACGGGGCACACAATAAGTAGCACCTGAATTCTGTTCCTGTCCCCCACCCCACACCCCATGCACCTGGCATAACAGCCACAGCAAGTGGCATTAGTGCATCTCCTGGACAAACTGCAGGGCTCTCAAAGGGCATAATGGATGGTTTCTATATTTTTCCTTGTTCATTCTGGGGTCCTGAGCAGACAGAAATCTCCTTTTATTTCTGATCCTCATCTCCAGGGGCTGAGTTCATGGCCAAAGCCATAAGCTAGACTTAGGAGGTGGAACATGACCCTGTTGGAGAGCCCCATCTCCTGTATTCTAGTGGCCTGCATGACCAGGTGACACCCTCCAACCTCAACATTGTCCTTAACCTCTGGCCTGTTCGCTGACCTAAGTAGTCTGCCCTCCAGGGGGATACAAGCTGATCTCACTTACACTAAGGGGGCAGATGTCCCTGAGCCATGGGGCTGATGACCCCATCTAGTGACCAAAGCATGGTCAGAAATGGAGGGACAAGAAGGAGAGTCAATGGGGCCAGTACAGGAGAAGACCTGCAACTCCCCTCCCATCATGCACTGTCTGGCTACTGGTGGAGGGCAGAGAGGAGTGGCCTAGTGAGCACCTACTCATATGGGAGCCTGGCCCCTGGGAACAGACATCTCCCATACTTGCACCCCCATGCCCTGCCTTGCAGCTACATGCAGGAGGCTGAGGTGGTGGAGGGCAAGCTACCAAAAAAACCTTTAAGAACCATAAGGGAATGAGCTGTGAGCTGTACCTCCTCTCTTTGCTGGCATTGTCTGAACTAGGAAGGCCACAGGTTGCTTCCTACCAGGCTCAGGGTGCCCTCCTCCAACCTCACTACATTTAACCTATCCAAGAAAATCTGTAATGGCAGGTTTCTTTCCAGGATTAGTTGGCATAATCCTCATTAATCTTCCCACAGTCAGATCCAACTGCCCTCACAAGCTTTTCTAACTTTGTTAAGAACTTTGCCAGAAACACACCTGTAATGCCAGTGGTGTGGAAGGCTGAGGCAGGAGAATCACATGTTCAAAGCCAGCCTCAGCAACTGACAGAGGCCATAAGCAACTTAGAGGGAACCTGTCATAAAATAAAAAATAAAAAACAGTCTGGAGATGTGGCTCAGTGGTGAACGGCTTGTTGGGGCAATACCTGGTACAAAAGAAAACAATCAAACAAAACAAAAACCTCTGCACAATGTCTATGGGTAAAGTGTTGGGTGGGAAGACTTTTATTTGGTTCTAGGGTCATATGTGGTTCCTCTTTTATACAGGCTATTTTAACCTACTACCTGACAACACTTTCCACACTTCAGATACAACCAGATTCAATGTCCAAAATGTGCTTTGAGATGGTAACCAGAGGACATTTCATTCCAAAGCCCTAATTCCAGAGGGCAGCCAGCTTTAGAAATGAGTCTGAATTTGATTCATTACTTGAGATAACCTCCAAAGGTCTGATAATGAAGGGCTGGTCTATTTCCATCCCACCCCAGATTCCTCAGGGCATTGAGGATCTCAAGTATAATGACATGAACAGGGAACAAAGTTCTCCAATCCAGTGACTTGGCTTTCCACAGCAGGCTGGCCTGGCTATGGCTGATAGATGTCCATCCTAGACAAGAGAGTCAGGACAGGAGCCTCTGTTTGCCCTACTTGCATGTGCTTCAGCCACATAATTATATGTACTGGACTTACAGGTCCCCAAGGCATGCAGGGTGGGATTCTATCTTGTGCCACAGTGGGGTAAATTGAGGCACATGGTCAATGAGTAGCAGAGACAGGAAGACTCTAGACCCAATGCAGCACTTCCAGGAGGCAACATCTATTGGGCTGCACCAGTGGACAGTTCTTGGCATGCATTGCCCAGGAAAGCTGGACACTCCCCGTAGAGTGAGCACAACATTGGAAGGAGCACATGCTTGGGGACTTAAAAATGGGTAATGTGAGGGGTGTTCTCTGACCTCTGTGAGCTCCAGTATCTGTGTGGGTGTCAGTAGAATCCCCTTTTTGTAGACCAAGAAATAAATCCTTCTTTGAGGGACTGGCGTATGGGCACATTGTGTAACCCGCAGGTGTCTGGTGCATGTGAGGACTCTGCTCTGCTGCCCCACTGCCACCTCTCAAATGCAAGCCTGATCCTGGCTCCTTGTTGGGGGCAGGCTCTCTGGGCCTGGGAGCTGCCCTGCCCTTTCAAGATGGCGACCTGGCTATATGCCAGAAACTTGCAGTAAACAGGTGGACAACTTAAGGAAGTGCACAGCATTGGCTGGCGGTAACGTCACTGTGCATGCTTGGCTCGTGGGCAATGCCTGCTCTGATACACGCCTGTATTCTGCTCATGCATTCCCCTCGTGCTTGATAATGCTACTCCTGCTAATTGGTTGTAACTCTGCTCGGTAATACTTCCTGCTGTATGAAAAGTATATAGAAGGAGGCTGGGGGGAAGAACGGGAGAGAACAAAAGAGAACCAAGGAAGGCAAGAAGAGCGCTCAACAAAATAAAGATTGCTTTCTGAGAACAACGGCGTGATTATTGTCTCCTGCCAGCGGGCGACAATAGCTCCTTAGTACCCATGCCTGTCCAATGCCATACTATCCTTCCCTTGGTGCCCTCTTCCCGGGCTCCACTGGCTGGTGGCCCTCACACTCACCTGGGACCTGGCATGGGATCACAGGAGGCAGAGACTCTACTGTCCTCTGCTGGCACCTAGTGGGCAACTTGAGTTTTGAGATCAGGGGTCAGACAAATGCAGGGTCTTTTTTCCTTCCTGCTCCCCTCCCCTGCCTCTGCTTATGCCCTCTTCCCCACTTCCACTCCACACAGGCTGCCATCTACCAGGTATGGCTGGCCTGGGGACTGGTCTGTGTTCCTCCCTATCCCTCTTTAACACATGTAAAGCCAGTAATCATGGGGATGGCTAGACCCATTGGTGTTGTCTAGACCAATCTGAAAGCAAAAGGGCAATAGGTCTTTGGCCAGGGCCTGGGGCTGAGATTATACAACCAGACTATTTTGGGTTTTCTGAGGGATCTTAGACAGCAAAGTGCTGGGAGCTCACCATAGGACATGATAGAACTAGAGAGCCAGGAGACCCCTTGACTCTAAGAACTTCGAATTTCTAGCTCTAAACTGAATCCCTGGGGATGCAGACTCCTGTTGCACTGGAGGGATCAAGGGTGGCTCCACTTGGATGGCGATGTCCTGGGGGGCATGGGGTATAGGGCTGATATAGTGAGGATGGGCACAATTGGGTCTAACTAGGAAATCAGGGACTGGCATGGCTAGAAGGAACCACAGGGCCCTCAAATCTAGCTGATACAATGGCAGCCCTGCTGGGTTGGGCAACAGTGCCCTGTGTGGAGTGACCACTAGCCATTGTCCAGGATCAAAGCACAGTTTGCCTCCTGTGCTAGTCATTTTTTGGCACTGGCAGAGAGTCCCAGCTTTAATGGTCCATGCCACTGGTTGTGTGTTCCTGAGTTTCAGGCTCTGGGCCCCATAAGGACCTGGGAAGCCCTTACACAAGGGAACATCTTGGGGCCAACATTTATATATCTGGACATGGAAATGCTCTGCTGACCCAACTTCTCAGATTTCAGGGTAAGGAGCCACAGTTTCAGAACATTCTTTCTCCCACATACCCAGGAGTTATCCTTTCCTTGTGTTTGAAGACAAATAATTATAAGGTTGTCTGTCTTCTCCTCTGGACTGACCCCTGGTACCAGAACCACCTTCCTCTCGCAACACTCCATTGCAGGAGCCCAGGGGACCAAGGGAGCTATGAAGACAAGTATGGTCAGGTGGATGGATCCTCTGTATGCTTAAGGGGACAGCTTTGTTCAGAGAGGCTGCAGAGGGATGGGAGACATACCCCTATATTTTCTCTCTAAACAACTTTGATGTTCTAGAAAGAATACCTGCCTGGAAGGGCAGGGATTCAGCTGCCATATTTGGATAGAGACCTGCCTATCAACATGGAGTTCAGGAGCCACATAGGAGGAATCAGATTGAAGATCACTGTGCTAGGTGACTCCAACAGCTAAGTATTGCTATGAAGGCTAGGTGAAGGGAAAATCAAGGGCTTCACTCAACATCAATCATCTTGGGACATTTGATGAGAGGGGTCAAAACAAGAGGCAGGGCTCCTGGGTAGCTACAGGTTCTGATCCCCAGGTTGATGCTGTGCTGGCAGCTGAAGAGATAGATAGAGCACAAAGTAATAAAGGCCCAAACCACAGTGAGATGATCTTGAGGGTCAGAAGGCCCTCCTGGGCTCCTTGGCCACTCACTTGTCTTGAACAGAGACTAAAAGTTATGTTATTTTCCAGGTCCCAATCTATACATGTTCTCATATCCACCACCCAGTAATGATGACCAGAAGTGACCTAGTGAGCCCAGGACACACCAGGCATAGCCCAGATTCTCAGGCAGCATTGGTCAAAACTCTTTGATAGGAAAGATCATTCCATACCATGGTGAAGATGAGGCCTTCATTTAATAGTATGGGTTCAAATTTTTGAGATAAGAGAAAGAGACTTAAAAAGTATTAGTCAATCAAAGTGTGGTGGTACATTCCTGTAATCCTAGCAATTCACGGACAGAGCAAAGAAGTTGGTGAGTTCTAGGGCAGTGACCCCTATGTAGTGAGACCTTGTCTCCAAATGAAAAATAAAAATATTTCTGTACAGCTCAGGGGAAGAGCACCTTTGGATCAAACTTACACACAAAAAGAAATGTAATTATTCCAAATATAACTAAGATCAGTCTCCACACATTCCCAAAATGCACGCCACTTCTCTGACATCTAATCAGAAAGAGAGAAAGATGCCTAAACAGAGACAGAAGAACTGGAAACAATAAGATTTTATGTACATTTTGGGGGCAAGAGAAAGGCCATTGTGGCAAACATCATGGGAATAGGAAGCCCCTCCAGTTAGCAATCAATATCCTAGCAAGGTCCAAGGCCAGAAAAAAGGCCCAGAGCTCAGATCAATGAGGTTACCATCAAGCCAGGGTGGGGGTTTTGCAGGGGTGTCAAGTCAGGCATCCATGAAGATCTCCTCTGTGCTTCAGAGTGGGTACTTTAGATCAGGTATTTAATCCTGGGCTGCAGGCTTGGACCTCAGGTCTGGAATGGACACTCCAAAACCAGTGCTCCCCCCATCCTAGCAGTGCAGGTCTCAAGAATACTGCAGGCCTGAGAGAGGAGCTGGCAAATTGTGAAGCATTGTCTCGTATCTAGTCAATCTGTGAGCAAGTCCAAGCCAGTCCTGGAGACTCCAAACCCCTGCCCTGCACCTTAGGAAAGCCTGGCCAGCTGTTGAGTGATGTGCCCAAAGGGGTCTGGGGTGACAACATACCCCAAAGACCAGGATGCTCAGTGCTGCCACTCAGCTTTGAGGTATTGGTGAGTTTAAGCCCATAGCCTGGACTGAGCTTCTTGAGCAGGTTACCCACTATGAATGTGTTGTGCTGTTGCTGCCCACCAGGGCCCCTAAATGTGGACTGAGAGGTGGCTCTAGAACTGCTGAGAATCTGGAAACTTACACTTGGTCCCTGCACCTGCTGTGTATCCCAACTGGTGGAGACTGGAGTCAAAGCAATGCTGCCACTCTGATGGAGGTTCCTAGAACCAGGGAACAACCCAATCTATGGTCCAAAGATTTTCTGGAATGCAGAAGGGGAATGTGAGAGGACAGCCTAGAAGATGGGGTGGTATCTACAAGTTCCTCTGGTGCTACAGGCTTTGACAATGATGGTGGAGACACTCTGCATGCCAGGTGGGAGGCCAGTGCATGGTCCATAACTGAGACCATTATAAGCAGGGCAGCATTCCAAAGACAGATTCTCATTGCTCCCCAGGAGGGCTCCCAGATGAGGGCTGAGATGTGGTTAGTGGGATAAAGAGCTAGTTCAAATGAGGGTTGGGGTGGGAGACCTGAGGTGTTGGGGAGCCAGTGGAGACTAATGCCTTTGCTCATTGCCTGGGCTCCTAGGACAATGGACCTGGGGGCATGGAAAGGAGCTGTTATTGGAGGCATGTGGAGAGGAAAATATCAACACCATAGAAGGAGGATGGACCATGGCATATCCCCAAGCATAGTGGGATTCCAAGTCAGGTGAGCAGAGCTCTTATGGTGGGACAGACACTTGCAGCAGTTAAATTCTGGCAATGACTATTGGGGTTACAATTGGAAGAGACTAGAGGGGCTTTGAAAGGAATGAAGAGGAGGAGCAGGAGGAAGAGGAAGATAAGCAGAAGGAGGAGTTGCAGGAGGAGGAACAAGAGGAGGAACAGAAAGAGGAAGAAAATGAGAAGGAGGAGGAGGAGCAAAAGGAGGAGGAAATAGAGAAAGACCAGGAGAAGGAGCAAGAGGAGGCGCTTGAATTGGAACAGGAAGGGGAAGAAGAGGAGAAACAGGAGGAAGAACAAAAGAAGGAGGAGGAAGAGAAGGATGGCTTGGAAAAGGACAAGGAGGAGGAGCAGCTGAAGGAGCAAAAGGTGAAGGACCATTAGGAGGAGATAGAGGAGGAGGAAAATCGATGTGCATAGGGGTTGGGGATTCCTTTCTGTAGCGGGTAGGCTTGGAAGGGAAAGGGACCTGGATAGGAGGTGTGGGAAGGTGAAAAATGGGAGGTACCACAGCTCATCTCAGGTGAAGAGGGGTGTGAAACAAAGTAGAGGTAACTCCCACATTGGGACTGGACTTCACAGGAGAAACAGGGTTAGTGGGATGAAGCAAGGGAAGAGAACAAGGGATTCCCCACTTGGTGAGGGGGAAAGTAGAGGGACAGACAGGTTTAGGGGTCCAAGAGGCTAGAATTCCCACTGATTGCTGGCAGGAATACTTGGGATATGAGAGGGGTCTGTGGGGGTCTGTAGTCCCACTATGGGACCCAGGTGGGGTACAAGAATGGACAGGCAGAGTGGTGGTGGTGGCCTCCACAGCTTCTCTTCTACCCTCCAGAGCCTTTATTTGATCCTGAGTTCCTCCTCTTTGCACCTGGAACCTCTCTCAGCAGGGTGCCTGTGTATTCCTCCAGACAAAGAAGAGGCCTCTTAGCAGGTGAGAGCATCCCACCTTGATGACAGGGCAGCCAGTGGCAGATGCAGAGGCATTGACTTCTTACTCATTTTGGGCCTCCAGGTAGCAGCTCTGCACACAGGACAGCTCTCTGATGGACCACAGGAATGCTTTTGCCCATGCACACCCTTGCTTGAGGCCTGGGAGCCTGGAGAGCTGGGCAGATGGTGTTTTCCCAGCCTTTCCTTGGCCCACTTGTCTGACAGTGAGGAGCAACCGAGTCTGGCTCTGAGAGCACTGCTGCCTCTGCATCAGTCTGAGCCAGCATCAGCACTACTGCAGTAGGTCTGTGGAAGCTGCAGGTGACAGGTCTCTCACAAGAGAAGATCTTGGGAAACTACTGGGCTTTCTCTTGAAAGGTGTTCCCCTCCCTAGGCACAGGACTGGGTTCCAGAGAACTGAGGTCTCCCTGCATCTCCAGAGGCTTTAATGATGTTGATTTCTCTATTCTCAGGGCTCAGGAGGTTCCAGATCCTCCTGCCTACCTCCTCCTGCCTATCTGTTCCTT
Organism: Geosciurus inauris; assembly: GCA_004024805.1. NCBI lineage: Eukaryota > Metazoa > Chordata > Mammalia > Rodentia > Sciuridae > Geosciurus > Geosciurus inauris. The sequence goes on from PVHX01016321.1 coordinate 32,446, forward strand.
GGAGACCCTCCTTCTCCTCCACCTGGTGGACCACTAATTCTGTGGGCTCTTCTTAGACTGTCAGCTCTGTTTCCTCCAAATGAGGAATAGGGAGTTTAGCAGGTGTCATGGTCTGCACAGTCCGATGGATTTGCTCAACTGGTGAAGGCAGGAGTACTGGTTGGCAGCGAGGAGGAGGGATCCTTACTGTTCTGGATGATCTAAACATCTGCAAGTTGGTGTAGGACAGCACTGGCTTTATCAGGGAGGCACCCCAGGAGACCAGCGGCAGGATCCCCTGAGAGGAGGGCAGCACCTGCAGGAGAGGGCCTATGAGGCAGCCAGTTGATCCAGGCATGCCAGGATGGCGATCCTGGCAGAAGTGCATAGAGGCAGGGCTGATGGCAGCTGTTGGAGCAGCAGTGTTATCCCACTGAGGAGCAGGAACATTGCGGGTCAGGCGGATGGGTGCCTGATGAAGGGCCAGGTGGCACTGCCCACGACCACACTTGCTTAGAAAATTGACCATTCAGATCACCTGGTGAGGTCCCACTGGACACCAGTGACAAGACCAAAGGAGCTCAGCTGGAGACCAAAGGCGCACTATTGGGTTCACCTGTGGCATCTGCCTGGAACGCAGGATGGAGCATATGCGTGGGGCCAAGCCAGATTTGTCAGAGGAAGGCCCCCCCCAGGATAAGGAGCAAGGCACAATGTCCACTGCTGGTCTGAATGTAGAGATCCTTGGGACTCTGTGATGCTTCTTTTCACACCAAATTATTGTCATCTTTTCAGAGTGGTATTCTGGGGCTGCTTTCCTATTGGTTATTTAGACATTTATGCCAGATGACTCCAAATAATATCCATATGGATTCTGCTTGACATGACTGTAGCCATCTAGACTCATCACTCAATCAAAACTGCAATTAATTACCTCAGAACAGCTCTAGTCAGGTTTTTCTCAACAAGTTCCAGCATACTACAATTTTAGAAAACCATTAGAATGATCTGTGAAATAGTCCAGCAGGAATCTGAAGCCACTAATGGTGCCTGACTCTGATATTAGCTTCAGGCAAAATATGTACATTTTGATTGGGATGAAGTCTCTTTTATTCTAACTAATGTATATACATCTTTCTCTCTGGACCATAATGATGGCATCCAATATTCTTGCAGTTGCCTAGGACCATATTTCTCAGAGGTCTCAGTACATGTTAGGCTGGCTGCACTGCTCTGGGCCCATGGTGATGCAGAACACCTCATGTTTCAGAAGTCTCAATCTATGGGAAGCTAGGTCCATTGCTCCAGGTGTCGGATGAGGCTGAACATCATGGACAAAGGTATTTTGCAGGAAGCTTCTCAACTCATGGCTGCTATGAAACAAAGAGAAAGGAGGACAAAGTGACAAAATATAGTCTCCAAGGACAAGCTCCTAGTGACCTACTTCTTCCAACCATGCCCCACCTTCCCCACTTACCACCCAATACACTAATGCTTTCAAATTATTAATCCACCCAATGGATTTATTCATAGATTAGAGCACCAATCTCATAATCTAATAATTTTACCTCTGAATAGTCCAGCATTACCTCACTTCAGCTTCTGAAGTACAACTGTCTCCAGAATTTCACATACCATCCATGATCCCCAAAAGGCTATGAACATATCACCACAGAAAATACATTCAGTGCATCTCCAGGAGATATGAACAATTTCAGCATTGTTCAAAACTCGAAGTCCAAATTCTCTTCTGGGACTCAAATTAAACTCTTGGTTATCAGCCTTTGTAGGAATCAAAATCAACTCATGTATTTCCAACATAAAGTAGCACAGAGTAAGTGTTTTCATTCCAAAGGGAGAAATAGGCACACAGAAAGAAGAGGTGACTACAAGTCAAGACTGAAATCCAGCTGGACCAACAAGTCCTCTATCTCCGTGCTCAGCATCTGGGGCACATGTTGTTCACAGTGGGCTCCAAAGGACTTGGGTAGTCTTGTTCCTTGGCCTCTCACATAGGCTGGCTCTATCCTCAGCCAGCAACATTCCCTGACATTGTCCACATTACCAGCATCTCTTAATCCCAGGGGCCTCTACTGCAGCTTCAGCTTCCTTCTCATAGCTGCACACGTGACCCTCCCAGGACCTACCTAGGGGGAGTCTCACTTGGTTATACTTTGAACTGCCAGGCTTTCCTTTGAAATCTTGGTGGAAGCCTTCATGATCACCTAACTACAGCACCTGCATTCCTGCAGAACCAGTACCACGTGGTTGAAGCCAAGGTCTGCTTCCATCTCAAGCAGTAGCCAGTTGTGTTCATAACTCTAGGCCCAACATGAGGCAAAACATCATATCAAAAGAGTGTGGTGGAAGAAAGCAGCTCAGGACATGGCCACTAGGAAGCACAGAGAGCAACTACCAGGCACAAAATATGAACCCCAAAGGCATGCTCACATGGACCTACTTCTAGCCAACAACTGCCTGCCTGTACTTATCACCCATTTAATCATATGAGTACATTAAGGAACTGCTTCATTTAAGGCTCTTATAACCCAATCATTTCACCTCAAAACTTACTTGCATTGTCTCACACATGAGCTTCTGGGGGACACCTCCTATTGAAAACTGTAAAACCTTATAGTGGTCCTGTTCAAATATGATTTGACCTGGGATATGAAGACTCCATGGAACACAAGCTGAAAGCAATGAGAATGGTCTCTGGAGTGGAACTATAGGAGGCCAGACTAATGGAAAGTGTTTGCATAAACTGTGCTTCATTTTGCAACTGTTGTTTTGGTTTTGGTTTTTGCTGGATTCCTGGGTCACTCCATATCCAAACACAAAGACCATCCAGCTTCCATGTGTTTGTCAACTAAGAAGAACTGGAAAAGACACACTTCTGACCTTTACACTCATATTGGTTCCTTCTACTATGGAAAAGTGTAAGGATATGTTCCCCTGGGGCCATTCATTGCATGGTTGTCTGGTGTCCCTGCTGCATGCTACATCAATGACACCACTCATCTATGACCTCTGCTGGACCCTACACTGACCTATAAGCTGCCCTCATGGGAGCACAAAAGGGAGAAGGCAAAATAAGGATGAGAGTTGGGGACAGAGTGCCTGCAACACAAGAAAGAAGCCCTAGTCCCTCTGGAAATATGGGGAAGAACTGAATGGAGGTCTGTGTTGGTCACTGTCACAACTGCTCCTAACTCTTCAGCTATCAGCTTCAGTGGTCCATATGCTGCATTGACCAACAACACTGTTTCATAGCCAAGTAGCCAAGTTAGCTGTTGTCAACCCTGTGGAGCCCTGGCATGGCTGGGTTGTGGCTGCTGCTGCTACTCCTACATCCCTCCAGGACACTTGCCCGCCACTTTGAGAATGCTGAGTCTAAGATATCTATGCAAACCATGTCCCACCACACTGCCAACTGCTGCTTCTACTAAACCATAATTCAGCCCCTGCTGATGTCTTGGTTGCCCAGAAGACTCTGCTTGACCGCTGCAACAGTCATAGGCACTGAGGGAGGTTTGCTAGTCCAAAAGTCTTCCACATGTCCCCACCCAGAGTGGAAGTATATCTGATGTCCCTACTCCTTTCTCTGAGGAACACCTTTCTCATACATGATAGCCCAGAGAGATGAGCCCAGCAACCTATGCAGACTCACATGACAGTGAAAAATGGGGACCAGCAGGTAGGTGACTATGTTCATGAACCCACTCTTCTGTCCATTGAGCTTGATGCCTCTCATACTAAGAAGAAGAGGACAAATGTGAGTATAGTGGGGCATAAGCAGAGGATGCCCACATTTTCCAGTGCCTGGCTCACTTTTTTGTGGCTTAGGAACAAACTATAAAAACTGAAGGGAGCTCTGCAGAGGCTGCTGTAGTGTGAGCACACAAGTGGAGACACAAGGATGATACAAATCCATGCACTTCAGTGAAGGAGGTACCAAGAACACATCCCAGGGAATAGATCACTATTCCATAGCTGCTCCTCCTGCTACCAAGCTGAGCCTCCTTGAGCTGCTGTAACCAGAAACAGAGGCTGCAGGTGCTGTCAGAGGGGGCTGCTCACTGAGCCCTTGGTGGAAATGCCACTACATAGGTTCAACCCCATACTCTGCAGAGACAGGGACCTACTCTGACCGTCCAATCCCCAACTCTTCATGGCCATGGTAAGTAAATTACTAGGTGTAGAGGATGAGGAAAACATGGAATGAAGAGAGTCTATCAGGCTTTTCATGCAGACAAGATCACCCACTCCACCCAGATTTGCAGACCTATGGGCAAGCAATCCTGGCCTCAAGCAAGGAAACTATAACATCGATGACCAGCTGGGACACATCCAAGTCCAGGAAACCCTCAGCCACTGCGAAACCCTCTAAGATCTGAGTTAACGCCTGGCACCATTTCTCAATCTGAGAATTTAAGGACTTGGGGTGTATAGATTGTCTCAGTCTGGGATTTATGACCAGGAATTGCTGAGCTCAGACTAATTTATATACGGCAGATTCATGGAGTGAATCATCAGCCTCACAACAGGATGAGTTTTATAAGCTTTAATATGAGATAATATAACAATAAGCAAGTGACAGTTATGCTTTGCAATATTGAATATGGTATATAATGGATCAATAATATAGAGGGAAAGAAAGAAGAGCGGCTCCAGCCCAATAAACACTCACCAATCAGCACCGGATAACACAACACGGGTTTGCAAGTGCACTCAAAGCATCAGCATCACCTTCAACACCCAGCCTTGGGTAATATAAGCAACACCAAGAATGGAGTAAACATAGGTGAGAGTCAAGATCCTTCTTCTTTACTCACAGCAAAACCATCACCTTCAACACCTATTCTCGGGTAAAAGGAGCAACACCGAAGGTAGGGTAAACACATAGGTGAGAGTCAGCTTTCTTCCTCACAAGTGAAATTCCTTCTTCTACACTCAAAGCATCAGATTCCCTCTTCTCCAATTGAATTCCTTCTACTTTCTCATTCCCCTTTGGAGGACTTAAAAAGGCACAGCAACCCCCCCCCAATATGTAGTCCAGTGTTATGCAACTGGCCTTAGGTTGCTTAATCTCTGCGAGGTGGGAACTGGCCAGGTTTCAAAACTCACAGGATCAAAGGTTGAAAGTTCTGAGGCACCAAGAGCTCGTTAGTGCACCAAATGGCCCCAAAAATAACCTTGAGTGTGTTTACTGTCTTAAAAAGTCTCTCCAAATTCCTCACTAATGAGCCCTCCTCTCCTAAGACACTTAAGGATGGGCCCTTATTATTAACTATCTATACATAGATATATAAAATATCATTTTGTGCATATATGTCACATTCAACCAAAATCAACACAAAAACTCAGTTCAATGCAGTGCTCATGTAGAAAGGTTAAAAGAACAGTACTGGAAGTTATTTATGTTCCTTTTTTTTTAAATTTGTGACATAGAATCAAATAATATCAACATAGCCAGTTTAAATACAGATTCAAAGCACTATCTTGTGAGTCCCAGAAGTTCATTTTTATAATCCCACTGACTTGGAGGCTGAGGCATAAGAATCACAAGTTGGAGGCCAACCTGGGCAACTATGAAGACACTCAGCAAATAAAGAAGACCTGCCTCAAATAAAAAGTATTGGGAATATAGTTCATTGCAAAATTGCCCAAGGGTTTTTTAGTTTAAACAAACAAGCAAAAAAGCAGTGTTTTCTATAGCCCTATCAATGCTAGAATATACTACCATGATAAAATTTGTTATTCCACAGCATTATTTTTTTGAACTGAAAAGCACACAGATAGCCAGGTGTGGTGTCACACTCCTGCAATACCAGTGGCCCAGGAGGCTGAGGCAGAAGGATGTGAGTTCAGACAGCTGTGAGTTTTTCAACCTTAGAGTTAAAAGTGGTACATTTTTGTGGTCATTTACTTCCCATCTGTGAGTTCTTTTGATGAAAGAATCCCTTTGCAGAAAAAATTTGTCTCCTGTTCTTAGAAACCGAACAAATAAAAATAAAAAATTTTGCCAAGCAATATGAATCTGTTTCTATCTGTGGCTTAAATGGAAAAGGATAACCCTTCTGTTTTCTTTTTCCTATCCTATTTGGGGGGCAAAGCAGAACTAGAGAAAAAAAGAGAGAGACGGGTTCCAAGATGGTGGCCTAGATGGACTCCTCCGAGCTAGTCTCTCCAGGACCGAAGCTGGAAGTAGTGGAAGTGCCATCTTCCAGCCAGCTTCTTGACATCATCCTGCGGCTCATCATCCCCCACAGGAATTTTACTTGAGTGTGTGTGCGCAGGGCCACCAGGCAGCAATGATTGCCACAGGCAGCATGACTTCAGCGGCAAGTGGCACAGAGCGCAGCTGCAGCATAGGATCCCAGCCCAGGGCTCCAGCCCAGGATTCGCCCCGGTGGGCGATGCCTGCTTCTACACGGGATACCTGGCTCCCGCACCCACCCAGGCACACAGGACCCCTAGCAGTTGCTCCTGTGGACAAACCATCTCCTGAGTGGGACCCCCTGGCTACTGTTCTTTGTGGATCTCCATCTAACATGGCAGAACTTCCTGCACCAGGGGACGTCGGACAGCACCTGGGAACAAACTCTGGCCTCAACACAGCACACCGTGAAACAGCGTCTTCACCAGCAGCCCAGAGCTTCACCCTGCTGTGAAACCCACACCCAGGACACCAATGGGGAAAGTCCAGCAAGCAACAGACAATGCCACCTACTGGAGATGAAAGGAACCAGACCTGTTTATTTACATTGAGATTTTTTTTATTTTATTTTTTTTTATTTTATTTTATTCTTATTTTTTATTTTATCCTTTATCTTTTTCTCCTAATATTCCTATTGTTTAATCTTTTTGTTTTATTTCTCTGCTCTTTTCTTCTTTCCTTTCTTTCTTTTTCCTAACCCTCTTTTCTCTCTCACTCTTTTCCTATCCTCTAATCCCCAACAGTTGTGAAACCAAGTATTTGTTATACAGTGGGATATGGTAGATTGGGATTCCTGAACTGTATACTAGAGTGGTATTATATAATCTTGTAACTCCCACTTGCATATGTTTTATTTTTCTTGCTATCATCTCTCCTTGCTGTACTCTCTTTTCTTCCTCCTTACTGATCTTCCCCAACTTTCTGTCGTTCTTTCTAGTAATAGCCAACTTCTCTTGGATTCCTTTTTCATGCTTTCTAAGATCTAATAACCATATCCTTCCTACTACCCCAACATTCTATCCTACACCCCACCCTCAAGTTTCCCTAGCCCACCAACAGAAACTATAGACCCATGTGCAAACTTACATAATAGATTATAAAAGAATTCACAATTGTTGTATATCATGATGAAACTGTAAATGTATTGGGGAGCTATTAGGAGCTACTTGGTTTGAAACAATATATTGCTTGTATTGAGATCAATCATTATTGGTCTCCCCTTTAAAGGAGAGGTATTGAAACCCTGCAGAGAAACTACACCCATATAGGAGTAAAAACTGTAACAACTTGGATCAGCAGAGCTAGAAGGAAAGACACACAAACATCATGAAAAAACAAGGGAAGAAAGTGACTCAAACAAACCAAGATACTACACTATTAGAATCCATGGTCAGTACAGCAGAAGAAATGACAGAACAGGAATTCAGGATGTACATAATTAAAATGTCTGTGACTTAAAGAATGATATAAGAGAGCAATCCCAGTCAGCAAAAGATCATTTCGATAAAGAGATGCATAGGCAAATATAGGAAGTAAAAGATCACATCAATAAGGAGATATAGATTCTGAAAAGGAACCAAACAGAAATCCTTGAAATGAAAGAAACAATGAACCAAATTAAAAACTCAATAGAAAGCATCACCACACAGATTAGACCACTTGGAAGACAGAACCTCAGATACTGAAGACAAAATATTTAACCTTGAGAATAGAGTTGACCACACAGTGAAGACGGTAAGAAAACATGAACAGAACATCCAAGAACTATGGGATAACATTAAAAGACCAAACTTAAGAATTATTGGGATAGAGGAAGGCATAGAATTCCAAACCAAAGGAATGAGCAATCTATTCAATGAAATAATATCAGAAAACATTCAAATATGAAGAATGAATTGGATCATCAAATTCAAGAGGCTTACAGGACACCAAATGTACAAAACTATAACATACCTACAACAAGGCACATCATAATGAAAATGCCTAACATTCAGAATAAGGAGAGAATCTTAAAAGCCACAAGAGAAAGGAATCAGATTACATATAGGGGGAAGCCAATTAGGATCACTGCAGACTTCTCAACCTAGACCCTGAGAGCAAGAAGATCATGGCAAAGCATATAAAAAGTGCTAAAAGACAGTGAATGCCAACCAAGAATCTTATATCCAGCAAAATGAAGTTTTAGGTTTGACAATAAAATAAGAACCTTCCAAGATAAACAAAAATTAAAAGAATTCACAGCAAGGAAGCCAGCACTACAAAACATTCTTGGTAAAATATTCCATGAGGACGAAATGAAAAACAACAATGAAAACCTGCAGAGGGAGGAGCTACACTAAAGGCCAATCAAAGGAGGAACCCAGTCAAGTTAAAAACTAAGAATAAACCAAAATGGCTGGAAATACAAACCATGTCTCCATAATAACATTGAATGTCAATGGCCTAAACTCAGCAATTAAAAGACACAGACTGGCAGATTGGATTTAAAAACAAGACCCAACAATATGCTGCCTCCAAGAGACTCATCTCATAGAAAGAGATACTCACAGATTGAAGGTGAAAGGATGGAAAAAAATTTATCACTCACATGGACTGCGTAAACAAGCAGGAGTTTCCACCCTCATTTCAGATAAAGTAGACTTCAAACCAAAGTTAGTGAAAAGGGATAAAGAAGGTCATTTCATACTGCTTAAGGGAATCACACATCTACAAGACATAACAATCTTAAATATCTATGCCCCAAACAATGGGGCAGCCATGTTTGTCAAACAAACCCTTCTCAAATTCAAGAACCAAATAGATCCCAACACAATAGTATTGGGTGACTTTAACATAACTCTCTCACCACTGGACAGATATTCCAAACAAAAACTAAACAAAGAATCTACAAGACTTAATAGAACAATCAATGGTCTAGACTTAATGAATATATATAGAATATTCCATCCTTCAACAAGCAAATACATGTTTTTCTCAGCAGCACATGGAATCTTCTCCAAAATAGATCATATGCTAGGCCAAAAAGAAAGTCTTAGTAAATACAAAAAAATAGAGATACTACCCTGCATTCTATCTGACTATAATGGACTGAAACTAGAAATTAATGACAGTTTTAAAAAAAGAAGCCACTACAACACCTGAAGACTCAATAATTTGCTATTGAACAATGCTTGGATAACAGACGAAATCAGGGAAGAGATAAAAAAAATTCTTGGAGGTAAATGAGAACTCTGATACAACATACCAAAATCTCTGGGACACTATGAAGGCAGTGCTAAGAGGAAAGTTCATTGCATTAAGCTCATATATTCAAACATGTAAAAGACAACAAATCAATGACTTGACACTACAACTCAAAGCCCTAGAAAAAGAAGAACAAAGCAACACCAAAAGAAGTAGAATACAGGAAATAATTAGAATGAGGGCTGAAATTAACAAAATTGAAATACAAAAAAGCAATTCAAAAAATTGATAAAACAAAAAGCTGGTTCTTCCAAAAAATAAACAAAATTGACAAACCCTTAGCAACCCTAACAAAAAGGAGAGAGAAAACCCAAATTACCAAAATTTGTGATGAAAAAGGAAATATCACAACAGACCCTGCTGAAATACAGAGGATAATCAGAAACTATTTTGAAAACTGATATTCCAGTAAAATAGAAAACCCTGAAGACACTGACAAATTCCTAGAGACATATGACCTACCCAAACTGAACCAGGAGGACATTCATGACGTAAACAGATTAATTACATGCAAGGAAATAGAAGAGGCCATCAAGAGTCTTCCAACCAAGAAAAGCCCTGGACCAGATGGATTCTCAGCCAAGTTCTACAAGACCTACAAAGAAGAACTGACTCCAATACTCCTCAAATTATTCCATGAAATAGAAAGGGATGGAACCCTTCCAAACTCATTCTATGAGGCTAGTATCACCTTGATTCCAAAACCAGACAGAGACACGTCAAAAAAGGAAAATTTCAGACCAATATCCCTGATGAATATAGATGCAAAAATTCTCAATAAAATTTTGGCAAATCACATACAAAAGCATATTAAAAAACTAGTGATCAAGTGGGGTTCATTCCAGGAATGCAAGTTTGGTTCAATATATGGAAATCAATACACGTAATCCATCACATCAATAGACTTAAAGGTAAGACTCACATGATTCTATCAATTGACGCAGAGAAAGCATTTGACAAAATACAGCATCGTTTCATGTTCAAAACACTAGAGAAACTAGGGATAGTAGGAACATACCTCAACATTGTTAAAGTAATATATGCTAAGCCCAAGGCCAACATCATCCTAAATGGAGAAAAATTGGAAGCATTCCCTCTAAAAACTGGAACAAGACAGGGATGCCCTCTCTCACCACTCTTATTCAATATAGTCCTTGAAACTCTGGCCAGAGCAATCAGACAGACGAAGGAAATTAAAGGGATATGAATAGGAAAAGAAGAACTCAAACTATCATTATTTGCAGGCGACATGATCCTATACTTAGAGGATCCAAAAAGTTCCACCAGAAAACTTCTAGAACTGATAAATGAATTCAGCAAAGTTGCAGGATATAAAATCAATATCCATAAATCAAATACATTTCTATACATCAGCAATGAGTCCTCTGAAAGAGAAATTAGAAAAACTACTCCATTTGCAATAGCCTCCAAAAAAATAAAATACTTGGGAATCAATCTAACAAGAGTGGTGAAAGACCTCTACAACAAAAATTGCAAGACACTAAAGAAAGAAGTTGAAGAAGATCTTAGAAGATGGAAAGACCTACCATGCTCCTGGACAGGCAGAATCAATATTATTAAAATGGCCATACTACCCAAAGCACTATACAGATTCAATGCAATCCCAATTAAAATCCCAAAGGCCTTTCTTATAGAAATAGAAAAGGCAATCATGAAATTCATTTGGAAAAATAAGAGACTGAGAATAGCCAAAGCTATCCTGAGCAAGAAGAGTG
>PVHX01016322.1:0-43637 GCA_004024805.1 Geosciurus inauris
TGTTACTGTAACCTGGTGATAGCAGGAGGCACAGAAAAAAGCTGTCTTGGTCGGAGGGAGGCATTATTGCCAAGATCACAGATTTAAGGGGAAGCTGGGAGTGTACACCCTTCAGTCTCTCTCTCTTTCCTTCCAAGATCCCTCTAGTACGTCTTGGTTAAACCTGCTTGGTAGCCAGAGGACAAGGGAGTCCAGGAGGTTCAGTCCACAAGGATGAGCCTCCCAGGGCACAGAGTGAAAGGGGAAGTATAGATCTGGATGTATAAATAGAGCATCACAGGCACAACATTTAGCCAAGGAAAAACAAAGTAGATGTAGGCAAATCAATCCAGGACATTCCTACTCTAATCATCTACACAAATAAAATTGCTCTTCATGGTGAAATCACATTTAGCATATAGAAAGCAAACAGGTGAGTCTGGCTATTTCCTGCTAACTGGATCTAAGTAACTTTGATGGACTATTTTTTAAATCCTGGGTAAAAGCCATGAAACCCTTTAAAGATGAAAGTTAGTTGTGCAATAGCAATATCTTTGTTCCTCAGCAAGTTCAACGTTATGGAGTTACCCGAATCCTTACAGACTGTTCCCTTTGGTTGTGTCAAGTCAAAAGACAAAACATGTCTGCAGAATGAAACTTTTGCATTGGAGAAATATGTTTAGTGGTTTCTGAACTGGGACCAGAGTAGAGGCTTCACTGTGTGCTGGGTGGGTACTATGAGCCAGTCCTTCTAGCCCATTGGTTGTCCTAGGACACCTTCACATCTTGGGACTATCATGGAAGCTGGTGGGACATAGCTTTTTGGTGAGATAACACTCCATATGTAGGGTTATGACAACTGATAATACGTAGTATTATGACACTTGGTGATCAATGAATCACTCTTTGAAAGACCTTGATTCAATCTAAGTCTACTGGGTGAACTTAACTATTGGAACATATTTCAAGAATAAGAGTGGTTGTCTCTTGATGTCTATGAGGGGTTGGTTCTAGGCCCCTGCCAGTCAAAACCCACAGATGCTCAGATCCCATATGGACAGTGGCATAGCATTTCCATATCATCTCTGAACATCCTCCCACAGACTCTCAATCATCTCTGGATTCCTCATAATACCTAATTCAGTATAAATACTTTCTTTACAAGTACTTGTTATGCTATATTATTTAGGGAATAATGACATGAAAAAAGGTCCATGGAAGCTCAACACAGGCACAATATTTTAGAATATTTTCAATCTGCAGTTGATTGGATCTTACCATCCCTGTACCCAGGTACAGCCAGATCATGAGCGTAGGGCCCTCCTATGAAATCATGGGCTGGAATGCCTTTACTCACTGCAGTCCTGAGACAGACTGACCCAAAAGAAGACCACAGATATGGAAGGTTGATTGTATGTCTTAGGAACTTTTCAACTCTCACTAAATTGTGCTACCTGGATCACTTGTTAATATAATTCAGGTGAAGGGAGCAACAGACTTTTATTGAGCACTTTCTATATGCTAAGTTGTTCTGGGAATTGTAGGGTAGCAGTGTTTTAAAGGCTTTCTTTTCATTGACAGGAAAGCAAATCTTTGGTTCACATACACATCTCAGTGGCAATTTAGTTTACTTTGAAAAAGCAATCTGTGATGGAAAAACAGATTCTGGTCATTGTAATTGTGCTCCTTGGATGGAGTTTCATTTTCTGTCTATCTAAATTATACATCTTTGGTGGAGCCTGTTTTGAGGTTGTGCTTTGTACATTTTAATGAATGTCCAATAGTAATTATAAGTTTATTGTATTTAATGGTAACAGCAATAGTTAATAGAAATGGCAAAAGTAATCATCATCAGTATTTATGGTGGAACAATAATAGTGTATGTTGTGCCAGATGAATGTAGACCAGCCTCTGGTGTGTTAGGCAAACCCTATCTATCTTTTTCTTACCATTCCTGCATCCAGGTACAGCCAGACCATGAGGACAGGGCTCTCTGGTAAAAGCATAGGCTGGAATGCCTTCTTTTATTGTAGTCCTAAGACATAGCCTGGCACAAAAGAAGACCTCATACATCCATATGTGTTTCTAAACAAATGGCACAAGAATTCCAGAGCTTCAATAACAAAGGAAAACCTCAATTTCCTTTATCATATAGGTTGATTATTCCTTATCAGAAATGTTTTTGATTTTAGGGTTTTTCAGATTTTGAAATATTTTCATATGCCTAATGAGATATTTGGTGGCAAGGGACCCAAGTTGAAGCTTGAAATTAATCTGTTTTGTATACAGCTTATGCACATAGCCCAGGGGTAATCTAATGTGCTTTAGATAGTTTTGTGTGTATAACAAACTTTGATGATGTCATGAATTTTACATCCTTGTTCAAAAGTTTCAGATTTTGAATTAGGGATGCTTGTCCTGTATGCTTGTCTCTGTTCTCTGGGAGTCAGTATGATATACCATCTGCTTTTCAAAAGACTTTTTCTCATTGAGTATTTGTGCTAAAAGCAGACTAGAAGATAGACAAAGAAATCTCCCTGAAAGTTCTTTTAAAGGGCATTAATTGGGTCTATAAAATTCCTGTCTCACAGTATTTTATTCTCCAGCACTCTTCATCCTAGAACAGAGCATAAATAGCAGTGAGAAAGACCACAATTAATGCATCTTAGTGAAAATTAAACTCGCTCTGTGATTTTGAACTAAGGGCAATTCTGCGTTTAGGCGCCATAGTTTTGTGATCTTGGGCAGACCCTTTACTACAGAACATGTAAAAATGTTTTGTTTGATTATAAAGTTGCCAAGTCATTGAAAAATAATAGATGTGGGCTCTCTTCCATCCCCCTGCCATAACTAAGTCTTTGAGGAGACCTCACTGGGTGCAAATTGCATAATCTTGTTTTAGCTCTGTGTGTGTGCACGCGTGCGCGCGCACATGCACGCACACGCAACTTTGCTGGGGATTGAACCTAGGGCCTCGCACATGCTAAAACATGTACTCTGCCACTGAGTTACACCCTCCACCCCTGCATAATGATTTTAAAAAACAAACCTAGCTAATGTTGGCATAGCTCCTCACTGAATTATTACTAAACTGGAAGCTTGTACAAATTGCTGATGCTCAAGACACAAAGCCCTGTGATTTTGGGGCCTCCCACAGCCCAACTGGCTACCAAACAACTATCACTAAACTCCTTGGGTAAATGTCTCTTTTGGACCCCGTTGCAGATGACTCCTACGCTTATCTGCTTTCTGGGGCTGTTATGAAGATTAATTAATGCTTGTGAAGAGCTATAATCACCTTGGATGAAAGAAACAGTGGAAGAATAATGACACTTCAGAGCAACATGGCACCTTTCATCTGAAGATCTCGAAGCACTTCACAGGTTTCAATTAATTAAGCCAAGGTAATTGCAAGGTATAATGACAATAGCAATAATGATTATAATTATCCTTCACATTATCCTTAAGACCCTGATTTGAAATCAATTCCTGAGCCCAGCTCTGCATGGTGCTGGTCAACCTCTTCTTCTCTGGTTTGTAGCACGAGTGTTAGGGGTCCTGTCCTCCCCTGGCCACTTACCCCTTCTCACCAGCGGAGTCTAGGGCTTCTGCCTTCACCATGGAATGAAGGTGGGATTTATAGAAAAAGAGATTCAGCTTTCTGGGCTGGCCCTTGTATTAGTGGTGAGTTTTGGAATTGTAAGGATCATGCCAATTGAAGGAAATGTTTATTATATGCAATGTTATGCTTGAAAGTACTCTGGATGATGCTTTCTTACCTGTAATTCTTACCTAAGGTAACTTATGCTTTCATAGCACTGACTATGTGCTGGGTACTGTTATAAGTGCTTTGTGAATATTAATTTATCTGACTTTCACAGTGATGTTCTGTGGTAGGTACCATTGTTATGATTATCCCTATTTCACAGAGGAGGAAACAGAGGCATAGGACAATTGAGTAACTTATCCATGTTATAGAGTTTATTATGATCAGGTCATAGAGCTAGTCAGTGGCAGAGTTGGGAAATTATGACATGGGTAGTCAGGTACCAGGCTTTGCATGTTAAAGCATTATACTTTACCACCTCTAGTAAGAGGAAATAGAATGATAATTTTAACACAAGAAAAGAAACAATCTTCTTGATATCTTATGAGAACACTTTTGCATTTTCTAGACTTTTCCATTAGAGTGAGTTAAAGCATGGCTTTGAAATTGGGTTGCCTGGATTCAAACACTAGTTTTGCTGATTACCAGCTTTATAACTTTATGCAAATTACTCAGTATTTTGATGCCTCAGTTGCTTCATCTGCAAGATGCAGAAAATAGAATCTGTTTCTCATAGAACTGCGTGAGGGTTGTGTGATTTGATACACACAAAATGCTTAGGACCATGTCTGATGCATAATCGATGCTCAACAGATGTTAGCTGTTATAATTGAACACTGCCATGGTTGGGAAATGGCATGTCTCCCAGAGGCTCGTGCTCTGGAAGCTTGGTTTTCAATGTAATGGTGTTGAGAGGTGGGGGGGTGTTGAAGAAGTGCAGCCGGGTGGGAGGTGATAGGGTTGTGAGGGGGCTCATGAAGGGGTAATGCTGGTCTGGTGGAACGAGTTATATCTCACAGGAGTGGATCAGTTCCCATAAGATCAGTTTGTGATGAGACAGGGAATCTGGCCCCTCTTCACTCTCTTATTTCTTCTCTAGCCATGCGACCTTGCTCTCTTAACACACTCTTGACATGTGATATTATCTGTTAGGAGGCTCTTGCCAAAAGCTGATGTTGGCACCATGGTTTTAGGACCTCCCTAAAAGTAAGCTAAATAAACCTCTTTTCTTTATAAAATATCCAATCTCAAGTATTTTGTTATAGTAACACAAAACAGACTAGGACACTCACACTTTAGTAGACAACAGATAATTTAAAAAGTGAATATATAAGAGACTAACATAATTGCTTGCATCATTGCTTAAGATATGATATTTCTTAGAAGGTATTCTGTTAAGTTTTTGTGAAGTTCTATTGTGAACTAAACATTTCTTCCAAAATATCAAAGGTCCAGTCTGTGAAAAAGTTAATTAACTTTATTGCTATTAGTAGGGTTAGCTATCCTTCCAGGGGACAGAAGCTTCCCTAAGCTTATGAGTTATCTTACCAAGGGGCCAATGTGGATTTTGGAACAGGCAAAACACTCATGATTATTTTTTTGTACAGTTCTTATTTCATAGGAAACACTCGGGGTAATACTAGAACTAGTCTAGTGCACTTTCCATGATGTCTTTCACTTGTTTTTTATTTGTTTTTCCTGACATCATTCTGGGAATCTCGCATGCAAATCACCACCACTATGGCACTGCTTAGTATAGGTGACTGGAGAAGTAGGAATTCCGCTGCTCTAGTAGTGACAGACAGTCCAAATAATACAGATAGAGACCTTGGGTATGTTCATGATGAAATCATTTCCAAAATTTTTATATTTGTGGGAAATATTAATTTGGCATTGGCCAGATTTCCTTTATAATGTGATTCCCTTTGAAAGGAGACCATCTTTAAAGTCTCTCACCTTTCAGCAAATGAAGTTGGATAACACTGGTCTGTTCTAGAGTACCATAAGTGGGGCATCTCTTCTGAGTATTTTAGAAGTTACATTTTTAGGAGTTGGAGAGTCTTAAATAGAAATAAAATGCTTATTTTATATTCTTTAGAACAGGATCTTGTTGTTTCCTACCACATACATGCTTAATAATGTTGGCACTGTACCAAGGTTTTTCTCCACAGGACTAGAAGCTCCATGCAACACCGAATATTTAAATGAACCTACTCCCTCTTCTCAGTTTCATCCTTGGGTTTAGGATATTTGTTGATTTGTTTGTGTGTTTTTAAATTAGAGAAGCATTGCCTTTAGAGTCCTGAGGGT
Organism: Geosciurus inauris; assembly: GCA_004024805.1. NCBI lineage: Eukaryota > Metazoa > Chordata > Mammalia > Rodentia > Sciuridae > Geosciurus > Geosciurus inauris. Next base: position 5,897 of record PVHX01016322.1, read on the forward strand.
TACTTCATGAACAACTAAGGGGCTGTTCTAATTGCCTCTTGTTCATTTCAACTACATGACTTTTGGGGCTGTGGAGGTACCCTGCCTAGTCTATTTTGGTTGAAAAAAAAGTCTTGGGGGAAGAGTGAATTTAAAGGGTTAGGGGAGGTTGGCAAGACAATTGGCAAGACAATTGGCAGATTGGACATAAGCTTCAGGCAGTGTTCAGTCACATAATAAACAAAGCCCCAAAGTTTATCTTAGGTAAAACATGAGCTTAGGTGCTTCATCTTATCTGTGTTCCTAGATAGCGAGTCTTCTATTATAGAATTGGGTACCCTGGATCTTGAAGGTGATGGCAGAACACTAGGATTCTTTGCCCTTTTAAAAATTTTTTTACACAATTCCAGAATATGAACAAAGCCCATACTAACAGCTTTGTGTTCCAAGTGTCAGATCCTTGCGGGAGGGACCAGGTTTGGGATGCTCTCAGCTCTCTTTCCACCCAGCTTTTCAGATCAGCTCTTTTGAGCTTGTTTTGCCTCCTAAATTTAATGGAGAAATGGCGCTGAGTTCTTGGGATTTTTGAGCTTAGCCTGAAGGGCCTCATGCCTGAGAATTTAAATCTCTGGTGAGCGTCTCACTACAGCTCTAATGAGATGATCAAGAACCACCTGAGGCCACGTAGTAAGTTATGGACTGCTGATCGGAAAAACCCATCAGTTGACCAGGCAGGGGACACTGTACCTGGGACCTATTCATGGTTTACAAAGCTGATCAGTGCACCACAGTGCTAATTAGCATTTAACTACGGTAGTTGAATTATTTGGTGAGTTGACAGTATCTAAATATGTACAGGCAGCGTTTAGGGATTGTTTAAAAACAATTTTAAAAATTTACCTTATACTTTAGCATGACTTGGAAATTTGAATCTTCATTTTTTAATTTTTTTTTTTTAACATTCTCATGACTGGCCTTTTCTTTCCTGATGCATCTGATAATGAAGTTTTGTTGGTAAATGAAGGTGGTTCTCTTTAAACCTTTTAATCCACTGAGCCTTCTTAGGAGGGCCATCTGCAGTCCCGGGTGCACTGTGACTAGGATTGGCAGTGTCAACTCAGCCCAGGAAGTACAGTGAGTCACTGCTGTTCTTCTGGGAATCACATCTGCTCTCCACCCACATCTGCAAGCAGCCTTTCGACCCACCACTGAGTCTAACTAATAGCACCTATCTTTTATTTATTTATTTGAATTTTATTTCTTACTCAGTGAAAAAGAGCACATCCATTCTCTGACTCCATTTTAGCTCATCTTGGTAGCTTAAATCTTTGAATGCATTGACTAGGTTATAATGTGGGGCCTTTATGTGACTGATTCTCAGCTAGTGCCCAGTTAGACCACAGGTTTATGGAGGTGTCCAAGGAGGGAAAATGCACTTCCTGCTAAGTCTTAAATACTGGAGAGAGTGTTTGGCTATTCTGGTATTGCTTACACACACACACACACACACACACACACACACACACACACACATTTTGCCTGCAATGAGGGTCAAACCATGGGTCTTGAACATGCTAAGCAAGCTTTTTACCCCTAAGCTACACTTTCAGCCTGTTGTTTCTATTTTGATGGCTTGTCTCTCAGTGTCCGCTTATCACTCAACTAGTTATCCGAGGCAGATTGGAGGAATCCCTTGGACTTCATGCTTGGACTTCTCCCTTGGGATACCTGAGGGAGAATGCTGGGTGTTGGAGGGTGAGTCTAGTCAGGAGCACTGGGGCTTGTGTGAGTCTTGGGCAGCAGGAGCATCATACGAGGGGCCCTTGGAAGCTGCCTGACAGTCGATGCCGAACTTGGTATTGAGCTAGAACCCGCTAAGAGGTGATGAGCACTGTAATCTCTCACCTCCTTTTTTCTCTTTCTTATTCCTTGGCCATCTCCACCAACAGAGGACAGTCGGCCCCCTGCATCCCTGGATTCAACTAGCCACTGATTGAAAATATTAAAAAAAAATTGCATATCTACTAAACATTTACAGATTGTATTTTGTAATTATTCCCCAAAAAATACAAGATAACAACTATCAACATAGCATTTACATTGTATTAAGAATTATAAGAAATCTATGGGCTGGGTATGGTGGTACACGCCTGTAATCCCAGTGGCTCCGGAGGCTGAGGCAGGAAGATCACGAGTTCAAAGCCAGCCTTAGCAAGGGCCTGGCACTAAGCAGCTCAGTGAGTCCCTGTGTCTACATAGAACACAAAATAGGGCTGGGGATGTAGCTCAATGGCTGAGTGCCCCTGAGTTCAATCCCCAGTACCCAACCCCACAAGAAAAGGAATCACAAGAAATATAGAGGTGATTTAAAGTATGCAGGATGACGTCCCATACATACAGGTCATATGCAAATTGAACACCATTTTATACCAGGGACTTGAGACTCCTCAGAGTTTGGTATCCATGGGGAGTACTGGAACCAGGCTCCTGTGGACATGGAGAGATGACTGTACTGGAACTAACAGGGATTAGAATGTGGAAGGAAAGGGAGAGGAACGAACAAACAAGGGTTCTGCAAGACTGATCAGAAACTGAAGCAGAGACCTTTGGGGAGAGGAGGAAAAGAGCAAAGGCAAAGGTTAATTGGTCCCTTCCTCTTAGGGTAGCGAGAGGTCCTCCCTGTGGGTTTATGACTTGGGACTCTACCCCTGAGAGGAGGGCTCTGTTCACTTCTCAGATCCAGAGCTCTTCTTCAGACCTCTCACCATGGGCTCTTAGGTCAAGTTTACACAGCACAAGGTAGATGTCAAGCAAGTATCTGGACAGAAAAAAAAAAAAATTAAAGCAACCCTGAAATTGTAAAGGAAAGAAAATGAAAAAGTCTTTTCTTCCTTTATCAAACAGAAATACCTGCCCAGGGAACAGGTGTTTTCATTTGCTTTCCAGAGACTTCCGAAAAAGAATCACAGTGACATAAAAAATGCTCCATGAAACTTAGGGAAAAAGTATCCCTGAGGACTGTTTGGCAAGGGACGTTGATTTCAACTCATGCTACATTTCTGAAAGAATGATTGCAAAAATGAGGCTTACTCAAGAAATACAGTAAACCTGAATTTCTGGCTTAGAATGGGAAGTGTCAGTCATGATGAAATGAGAAAAAGAGCTCCTGATCTTCAGTCACTTGAAAGAAGCAAGCTGCTTTTCCCTCTCTCCTTTCTTTGGAAGTTTCTGGAATCATAGACTTTATGATTTTTGAATGAATTTTCTTAACACAAAGGACATTTGTTTATTTTTTATTTTTAAGGCACAAAAACTAGAGAAAAGAAAAGAAAAGCCTGGGAAAGACACCATCTCATGTCATACTTTGAAAAGCCCAAGAGGAGATCCTCTCTTGTCATGGACTCCCTCTGCACTCAGTCACCAGGAGAGTCTCCTCAGCCACCTACCCACTTTAACGTGACAAAGGTGTAGTATTCCATAATACATCTGTCAACAACGCCCCAACTTGAATAAGGAGGCAGACCTTCCATTTTTATTGGGAACATCTGTCATAATGAATAGTTGTGCTAGAGAGGTTTCTGTTGTAGAAAATGTATAATTATTTATATTATTCTTAAATAAACCAAAGAAGGGCAAAATAAATCTGAAAAAAAAAATGAATTCCACTCTGTGTCTAAGTAAATGATCTAGGATTATTTTCTGGCCATAACTTTCAGTAAAGTATGGTAGATAAATATATAAAAATATATTCTCTTCCTTTTGCTTTAAAAAAAACCCCAAATATTTGTTTATGCTCTTGGCAAAACTGTGTTTTCTGTGTCTTGGGGAAATTGAATGACATCTTTCTGTGGGGCCTGTGCATGGGATTACATGGCCTCATCTTTACTCTTGTGTCTATCTCACTAGCAGTTGTCAGAGATACTATTTGCTAAGCAAAAGGTGTCTTCCACCTGGTGTCAATTTTATTTTATCAGCCATCATTTGGGAGGCATATGAGTTATTTACAAAGATTGGTAGTGGTTCAGAGAGTGATTTGTCCTTTTAAAATAAGCTCTATCTTCTTTGATCCCTGCTTCAGTGCTCCTCACCCTCAATGCTCACGGTTCTCTGCCAAGTGTGATTTTGTGTGGTTTTCACCCTGTCCTGTCTCTGGGAGCTGCCTGACTTCTCAGGGTTCCATCACTTTCAGCCCTTGTCTGGGAATAATGGCATCTGTTGACAAGCTATGTCAAAGAACAGTTGTGAAAAATGTGTGAGGTACTTACAGAGCACTTTGGGCATCCTGGAAGGGAGATGTAATGTAAATACAAGGGAGTGGTTGTGTGGAACCAGTCTCTGGTCCCTGAGCAGCTCTCCCGGATTATGTTTTCTCCCTATCCAGGCAAGAAGAGCTTGGCAGGTTGGTGAAAGATAGAGTTTCTAGATGGTTATTCCAAATTGCATGTGTGTGTGTGTTACTGTGCAAAAGGGTGTGCCTCGATTTTTAGGGAGATTTTAAAGGTGAGAGGAAGAAAAGATATGCAGCAAACAGAAGATGGATAGAGAAGCTTTGTGATTGCAGAGTGACTTTAAAAGAGCAGAAATGAGAAATGCATAGTCTTGCTATTAAGACTGATTCCTTTTTTTTTTTTTTTTTTTGGTGATAGGGATTGAACCCAAGGGTGCTTAACCACAGAGCCACATCCCCAGCCCTTTTGAAAAAATTTTATTTAGAGACAGAGTCTTGCAAAGTTGCTTAGGGACTTGCTAAGTGGCTGAGGCTGGCTTTGAACTCAGGAACCTCCTGTCTCAGCCTCCCAAGTCAGGGGGCACCTGGCTAAGATGAATTTTAAAATCTCTCCAGGAATCTGATCTGGGACAGAGACTTTTTCTAACTTCATAAGCTGGGAACATTAATATTATTCCTTTGAGTAACCCTGAGAAGGAAAACCCCAGTTTAAAAACACAGGTATTGTGGAAGTTTATAATATATTCCTGACAGGAATTTGTTTATTTTTAAATTTGGAGGATAATCATTACAATATATGCACAGGGAGCCATCATAAAATAAAAAGGCAATCCCGACTCATACAGCACTGAGCATACTTAACTCTCATCAAGTTTCTGATTTATCAAACAAATATCTGAGTTATAGAGGCTGCTTGTGGACTTGTTAGGTAAGAATGAGTATAAAAAATTAAAAATAACAAAAACATACAAAGTGGAGTTGGCATTTCACTGTGCCTTAAGGCTGGTCCTGATAAATAAATGATGAAAGACAAAGGAGACAAAGATGAATTAACAGAGTTACAGAGCTGAACTTGGTTGTGGACCTGGACGCTGTGACCAGAGAGTGTCCGCCTTTGCTCCCACACCACTTTGGTTAATTCCCAAGGTGCAGGTCTGTCCTGAGCAGGGACAGTGTGTACCTGTACTATCTCCAGGCCAGAAGAGCTGGGCAGTAGAACTGGTCTATGAAAAATTGGAGAATTTTCAAAGCAAAGATAAAAACTGTCACCTGGACCCAAAAGAGATGTGTTTGAATTTCAGCTTCACCATTTATTAGCTACAGTAACTATCATTCTATATGTGTGTATGAATAAATATATTAAAATATACATATATTTAAACAAAGTCTCATTTTACACACCTGCAGAAAATAGATAATTTCTCAGGAGTGGTTGCAAGGATCAAACAGAAAAATAGAGATTTGAAAGGGCTTTGGAACCTCTTTTTAAAAAGTAGAAAAAAAACTATTTAAAAAATCCAAGAAAGCAAAACATTAACTCTGCTTAGTGACTGGAGTCCATTGATTTGAGTTTTTTTAAGAGAGAAAACTGGAGATTATGAAATTAAAGTCCAATACCTAGGTATAATCAGGACTTATTTGGGAGTGAGATCTTTAAACAAAAGAAAACCAATACGGTTCTGCAGAATTTTGATGTTTTTGTCAGAATGTTGAGTTCCACACTGAAAAAAGGCTCTTCCAGGTTTTCCCAAAGTTCTCCCAATTCCCAACCGCAGTGAAACCGGGCGTGATCATCCCATTATGACACACGCTTCCCTGCTACATGAAAGCCAAACTGAGTTTGCCAAGAAAAAGCAGCTTTTCACAGGGTGTGCCGTCCTGGGCAAACCTGTCCGTCTGGTTTCACTTCAGCTCCATCTTTTGAGTGCAGTTTTTGATGCCAGTCCCACCAACTAATATTACACTAACCATGGCCCTAATGTTGGTTCCTCATTTGTTGAAACACACACATGATCCCTGGAAAATTATAAATTATGGATTGATATGACTTCCTAGAAGGACTGAGAACTTTAAAGAGTTAGAGAAGAAGATTCCGTAGGATAAAAACCGGTGTGTGTTGCTTACATTTGAAAAATATTGCATTCATGTAGTCATGTTTAAATAACTGGCCAGTTTCTTTTCTTTCTTGTGTGTGTGTGTGTGTGCGCCCGCGCGCAGCAAAACCAGCTCAACAGACTGGAAAAAAAACCAATTCATGACTTTGTGTTATTTTTCTTTTCTTTTCTTTTTCTGCTGTTTCCGTTCACCCTGGAGGTAGTCACGGTCTGGTCTCTGGGCAGGGAGAAGCAGGAGACTGAAGGCTGCCTTGTTTTCTGCCTGCCAGGGAGGAACTGGGCCCCAGGTAGCTGCAGCAGGTGTTTTCCCCGCCCCCTGCTCCGCGCCCGAACACCGTGAACTCAGACTTCAGCACACCTCGTCATCGGAGGAGCTTTCTGGAAGCCCGCCAGCTGCAAGGCCCAAGGTCAAGCAAGCACTAAGACTATCTGCGACGAGGAGGACCTTGGGGGACCCACGGAGGTGACGGCAGGTGGAGAGGCAGTTAAGTGAGCGCCGCAGAGCTGCCGGCTCGCGGCTGTGGCTCCGCCGATGGCAGCGGCTGCTGGGAGCGCCGGGAAGGTTTATCTACTGATCAGCACCGTGTGCCAGAGGGCTGATGGGATGGCCCGCGCTGGCGGAAGCTTCCAGAGGCGGCCTGCGACTAGACGGCAGAAGGAAAAGTGGGGGCAGGGAGGATTGAGCAACAAACCAGCGGGATGGGATCGTTTCCTCAGAGCACAAACACCAGCTCGGGCCCTCGCGGCTCCATGCCTGGCTCTTGCAGCGTGGCTGCCTGCTCGCGTTAATTACTTCTCTTCCCCAGATGCATTTATTCCAAACTACCTTTAGGGTTCAAAGTGCAGGAACAAAATGACTCAGGTTGAAAGCAATTAACAAACAGGTTATTTTAAATTAACAGACACCTTTACCAGCTGGCCCAAAGAGCTTGTACATGTCATAGCAGAGTTAGTGATGCCAGCTATCCTGTCAAAGCATGGGTGGGTTTTTCTCTTTTAATTCTCTCCAGCAGCATTGACTAATTTTGTTTGCAGATTTAAATATTTTATTAAGACATATTTACTGGAGAGCTACACGAAAGGAACTAATAAAAGTAAAAGCTTATGCAGATTTCTCTCCAATATTAATCTTTATTTGTATATTAAAAGTATGCTAATTCTGCAAATGTATTATTAATTGGTTGTTAGTTTTTCTTTTTCACTCCGAGTTTTTCTACCATCTTCATAACACTTTAGTAGTTATAATTTGGGGAATACATTTTTTTCCTTTGATGCTTATGTCTTTTCTCTCTTATCTTTAAAGTAGGCACTCTGTATATAGCGGGGATTCAACAATGTTAAATAAAGAAATGGATTGCTTCCTAGAATTAGAGATAGATAACTGTAGGAGAAAACGCCAGAAGGTCATACCAACTTGCTGTAATAAGTGTGCTACCTATTGCTTCGTTAGGGGATTCTCCATAGGATAGTGGGTTCTTTGACAGTATTTAACATTATTTGATTTACATGCAACTCTTCAGGAACACTTAACATGAAATAGGAAATGCCCATTGGGTTATTGTGGGTGGTAATGACACCTGGGGAGTAGCTGTGTTTTAGTGTCATTTATAGCAGCAGTAAATGCATATTGATTAAAGTATATGCCCACGTGCAACCTGCTCTTCAATGTATTATTTAGACACACTAAGGAGGGGCGGTGCTCCTTTAGTTTTGTTCAGTGCCTGCAGCACTGTTGATACTCATTAAAAGTTAAGGACAGTGATGTCTGGCTGACATGTGATGCGAATTTTCCCTTTTTACAAACCATTGAATGGAAATGGCAAAGCATGAAATAGCCCATGAACTGCACAGAGATATTATAGTGACTTTAGCCTGATGAAGGGAAGTTCAGTATGTTTGGCAGATGCCCCTCACCAAAGGCTCAGCTCTCCCTACTGACCACTCATATCACTAGAGGACTAAGAAAAGGTCCATAAGGTCATGTGTTAAGACAGCCTACGTAGGTGCTTCTGAAAATTAATTAAGATCAAGAATCCAAATTATGAGGCTATAAGGAAAAATTAAAAATAGAAAATATCACATGATAAGATATTAAATCTGGCTGTTATCCAATGACTAAACTAAGTTTTCATGAATTTACTATAAATCAATTCTGAATTGTATTTTTTCCAGCTAGATTTTTCACTGGGGGAAGTCAGGCGCTTTGGGAAATACCTTGGCCCATTTGATATAAATAACAACATCCAGGGGGGATGACCTAAGATAAAGGCTTGGAATATCAAATGGATGCCCTGCTTGGATATGTTGTTCATAGACTGACATAGTCTTCTAGCATCTGGGCTTTCATTCTTCTGTTTTGAGGTAAATAGCATATTCCCACAGTGAAGATCTCTTAGCTTTTGGAGGATGGGGTTTATAGTCTATGATTCTAAAGAACATAAAAAGAGAAGTCGGTTGAGTTCAATCAACAATCTGCTGAGTTCACCAGAGAAATGAATGGATAGTCCAAAACTTAGTGCCAGTATTGGGACCAGCATTAGAAGATCTGTGAAGCATAGCAAATTATATCTAATTTCCCTGACTGTTGTGAACACAAATATAGCTTCCAATATAAAAACAAAACAACAAAATAAAACACCTCTTGATGCTGTTAGGTTCATTTGAGAAAATAAGCTGTAGTGATTCATTTTTAACCACCCCCCCCATTTTGCAAAAATGACACCTAGATTTTGGTCCTATGGGGCACTTGCTGTTATAACTATTTGTTTCCAAAACACACCAAATTTTCTTTAATTCTCCTATGTTTTCCAGAGCAAAAGACTTTTAAAACTTTAAACTCAGTAAAAAGAAAAGTTGAAATCACGCCTTGGTGTTTAGAAGTCATGCGAATAAACTTCCAATCTGTGGAACATGATTGCTTTTCCTTGTTTCAGATAACTAGAAAACGAGTACACTGATTGAAATACAGCCAGAAACAGAATTCACCATTAGTATAAAAACCTTTAGTCAGATTCATTTCAATGTTTCCATCTGTGTGGCAGTATTATTAAAAAGCTTCTCAATAACTTAAGCAGACAAGCTAGAGCGGTTGCAAGACTGTAACTTTTGAGAGGGAATTTCATCTTTCTATCTATCCTCCACATGCAAGATACCAGCCAATCTCAGAAATAACCCTGTTTGCTCCCAACAGAGGGAACAAGGCAACAACATCTGGAGCGATGAAAGAAATGAATGCTCATGTGAGGCAGGTACTCAGTGTGCTTAGTGGGGAAACTGAGGCAGGAGAAGTCACTTTCTCAATGTCAAACAGCGAGTGAGGGCCAGCCCTGCAGCTGCCTCTTAGGCTCTTTGACTGGAGAGTCGCTGCTCTTCCCACCGCACCTGCTGTCCCTGTGGTAAGAATGTTGGAATTGGGAGAGAAGGAGGCCAGGAGAGAAAAAGGTCGAGGTTCATCTCCAGGTGAATCCCCAGGGGCCTGCGGGGTTTACCAGCTTCCTTGCAGACTCTGCTGTTGAGTTCCTCTCTGCTTATCAGCTTCTCTGCCCTACTCTTCCCCATTCTCTTCCAGTTGCCTTGTGACCTTGGGAAGTTCCACACATGACTCCATCCTGAGCACGTTTGGAAATTCCTGCTCTATGCATTTCCTATATTATGATCAAGCAGGAAACACCTCAAATCATTAAAATCTTTTTCCTGTGCGCCTCTACTACTCTTGAGCTCTAGGGTCCTAAGAACAGGCACGTTGGCCTCCCTTTCTCATCCAGCGCTTGTTCTTTAAACAACATTCCTGCTGTCCTGCTTAAAGAGGCCCCAGGTGTGGTGACTCCTGTGCTATCTACCCAGCCAGGTCCTCGAGGGCTTCATCTTCACATTCCAGTCTTTAAGGGACACATATCATGTGTCAGGATACTTGCATTTTCTTTCCTTTTTTTTTTTTTTTTTTGCAGGGGGAGGGGGTTTACTAGGGATTGAACTCAGGGGTACTTGACCACTGAGCCACATCCCCAGCCCTATTTTGTATACTATTTAGAGACAGGGTCTCACTGAGTTGTTTAGATCCAGGCTTTTGCGGAGGCTGGCTTTGAACTTGTGATCCTCTTCCCTCAAGCCTGGCTTACTTGCATTTTCTTAAAGATGATTGGTTGCTTAAATACATCAAGATTTGGAAAAGTGGCAATATGGAATCTGTTTCAGTCACTTTTGGGTGACGGTCCACTTTGTGTCCATGGTAAAGTGCAAGCAGAAGCCATAGTGGGATCACTTTATAAAATTAGGTTTCTGAAGCTCCAGTTCAGTGTTGGTACTTAGCATTCTCTGCATCAGCCGGTAGTGGCTGACATCAGAAAGCACGGGACTGCAAATTACTATTACTTTGTGCTTGAAATGTCAGCAATGAAATTAATTTGGTTGGTATTAAAACTTGTGCTAATTGTAGGCTCAGTAGGCACAATATATTTTATTAGCACAAACTATATTATTGTGTAATTATTGTTTACTTGTAATGTAATCAGTCTATCAGTTTGCTACAATTTTGTCTCTTCTGCAATTATTTTTTTTCTGTTGCCTATCCATAATAGGATAACAGCTGAACAGTAAGTAATGTGTTTGAGAAACATTGATACTGATGAAAGGGAAAATATTTTCATTTCTAAATTTTGTGTTGCAGTCCAAAAATGCTAGAAATAGCAACTTTGAAAGGCCACTCACAGAAGTTTATAATTTGGAGGTTTTGGAACTGGTTTTGGAGAAGAGTTGCTTGTAGCACTTAACAGGAGACTCAGATACAGAATATAAAATATAGAGTAGTCTGAGCCATACAATACAGTGAAAAATACCGTGGGCGCTTTTCTTACGGCCTATCAGGGTGGGACTGGGCAAACACCAGGATTCTGTCTTGTAAACAAGCCTCCTCCAGCTGTGTTACTGCATGTGCACGGGAAGGTGCAGTAACAGAGAAGCCGCTGCCAGGAGAGAGTGCAGAAGGGAAGGTACGAGAAAGCTGGGTCACAGATCCCCTTCGCAGGCTTGTTTCCAACATAACGGTTCTCAAGAATAGGCGAGTTGAAGGACCAAACCTTGGTTGGCTGAGGATTTGAATGCATTTGATTAACCTCTCCTGGAAGCAAATGCAGAGACGTTTGGAAATAGAAATGCAGAGCCCCCAGGGATTTGGTTGGAGACCAGTATCAGAAGGGGAGATGTTTTTGATTTCAGGACAGGTGTCACAGCATAACAGGTCCAGCGGCATTGCTGGTTTTGAATATTTTGAGACTCCTCCACTGTGTTAGATTCTCTTATCCAGGTGTGAATTGATCTGAAGGCAAACATAAAACAATTCTCGAAGAGGTAAAATTTTTCACTCTTTAAACTGGAGGGAGTAGTGATTTCTGTTTAAGGATGTTGGTATCTATGGGGGGTAAAATTGAAACGAATCTTCTATGTGACTAGTCTCCAATTGGACATTTCTGGAATTAGACGCTGTTTGGATTTGGACTGTCTCCTCAAAAGCCATGTGTTGAAGATTTGATCCCCCAAGCCATGTCCAGAAGTAGAATTTTTGGAATGAGGGCTCTGCCTTCATCAGTGGATTAATCCACTGGATAAATAATTTTTTATGTGTGGGGGGTGGGTACTGGAGATTGAACTCAGGGAACTCGACCAATGAGCCATATCACCAGCCTTATTTTGTATTATTATTTAGAGACAAGGTCTCACTGAGTTGCTTGGTACCTCACTTTTTTGCTGAGGCTGGCTTTGAACTTGCAATCCTCCCTCAGCCTCCAGAGTAGATAAACAATTTCAATTAATTGTTGGAAGTAGGTGGAAGCTGTAGGCAGATGGAGCATGGTTTGAGGAAGTAGGTCACAGGGAACAAGCTTTAGGGACTATATCTTGTCCCTTGGACACTACCACCACTCTTCCTCCTCCTCCTCCTCCTCCTTCTCTCTCTCTCTCAGCTACTGTGAACAGAGTAGCTTTTCTCTACTGTGCCTATCTCACTTCACGCCAAAGCTATGGAGGCAGCTGACTATGGACTGAGACCTCTAAAACTGTGAACCAAAAAAAGAAAAAGAAAGAAAGAAAGAAAACAAACCAAAAAATTTTCCTCCTCCAAGTTGCTTATTTCATTTTGGGTATTTTGGTCACAGAAATGAAAAACTGACTAACACAGATACTATTTAAAAATCATGAAATCACTTTTTAGTAGTAGAGTTCGCAGAATAGTTTTTATTCGTGACAATAGAAATATAATAAAACAATATGTAGAATTGTTCCTATTATTTCTAACTTGAAAAACTCTACACATCTATCTGTAAATGAATATCACATCAGCTCTCACTTTTCGGAAGGAATTATCCATCTGCTTCTCTGTTCTCTGGCCTCCAACACACCAGCGAAGGTCTCAACTCCGACAGGAAGGCTTAGATATGAAGGACAAGGTTGGGCACATGAGGGTTGCTTGCTGGTGTTTCTTTATAAAACTGCCTCTCTGGCACTGTCTTAGATAAATAGGAAACACACTCTTTTTGCAAGATGGAGTCAAAAGCATTCCTTTGTAAAAAGGAGATCTATTCATTTATGCCTACCTCCAAGTTAATAGAATATTTTATTTCATCATGTCTATGAGACTTATATTTACATATGTATTATATACACACATATTTATGTAAGTAAACTTAAGGCAAATTTTCTTTAAGGATCTTGGGAATTCCTTTAAAAAAACACACACACAATAAGGCGTTTATTGCCTGAATTACCTAAATGATTCATCACCAAACCTGAAAATCAAGTCATCCCTATCTTACTAAGCTGAGTGCTAAGAATTACAGTGTTAAGAAAAAATTCAGTTTTGTTCTGACGGGACAAAGATGTTCTTTGGTTGAGAAAAACAATAGGGGGAAAAAGTCATAGAAGGACCCCTTTGATTCAGTCAAACAAATTTTGTTAAGAGTCAAGTTGGAAAATGCCTCACAGTGCTGTTAAATAGACATGTTTTTATATAAGGAATAAAAAAACAAATCTTCTGATAAATACTGAAGCTTCTCCACAATATTCTGAGATATAGATTACTGAAACAATGAAAATCCACAGGACAGAAGCTAAAATAGTCCATAAAATAAAGTAAAATATTTACCTAGGTAGGTAAAATTCAACCTGTTATTTTTGTATCTGAACTCAGCCTCAGATCATGGTATCTAATATTTGAATTTTTTTTTTGAGAGATTGAAAAGAAAGAAAAAGAGGTTTTAAGCTTTTTAAGTGTTAAAGTTGAAATTGTAGTTACTTTTTGAAAATGTAAAAATTCCATACAACCTTTAAGAAGTACAAAGATATATTATGATGATTGTTCATTTAGCTTTTGGTCCATTCTTTTTAATGAGCCCATTTATCAACATGCTTCTTCTCGTCAATAAAATAATTCTTTATAATTCTAATTATCTCTTTAAAAGGTATATCTGACAATGAATATAGTTTCTTTTTCTTTCATCTACCTACACTGGCAGGTTAATATAAAGAGTGATTAGCATAGGATTTGATGAACTTCTTTGCATTATACATTAGGAAATTTAAAAACAGCTGAGTAACATGCTCAAACCATGCTTTTCCATCAAGATATATTGAATCAGAAATATCCTGAAATACCCACATGCACATACTTCCTTTTGATGAATGGATATTTGTTGCTGCTACTCATTTTATATAGTCCCCACCCAAGAATGCATGTCCATAGCTTAGTTCATCAGGCCTCTTATTTAAATCTTTCTTTCCACAGTTACCTAACTCCATTATGTGCTTGGTGAAAAATACCACCCACCAAACATCTGCCTTGGTTGGGAGTAGGAGTGGAAAGGTGGGTGGAAGGAGGGGCCGTGGTTTCTTCATGAACCATCTTTCTGTATCCTCATAACACTTGGCTCTTCTGTTGCCATATTTATTAATCCATCTGATACTGGATTATTTATGTGTTTGTTTCTTCATCGGGTAGAATTCTGTTGAAATGAACTGAGATGAATAGCCCTGACCAAATCTCTTATGGTTTGGATCTTAGATATTTCTCAAAATTTCGTGTGTTAAAGGCTTGGTCCCCGGCCCCTGGGGCTATTGGGAGGTGGTGGAACCTTTAGGATGTGAGATTTTAGTGGTGCTGGATCTAGATGACTGAGGAAGTGCCCTTGAAATGATATTGAGACTCTAGCCCCTTCATCTCTCTATTTGCTCCTCATCTGTCATGACTTGAGCAGCTTTGCTTCACCACATGCCCTCTACCATGATGCTTTGCCTCACCACAGGCCCCAAAACAATGCAGCCCATCAACCATGGAATGAAACCTCTGAAACCATAAGCTAAAACTAAACCTCTCATTCTTTTAAATGATTATCTCAGGTATTTTGTCACAGCACTGGAAAGATGACCAACACATATTCTGAATTAATCGCCTTCTCTGTGGTTGTCCCTGTGTTTGTGAGCATCGTGGGCCCTTGTCTTCTCTGGGAGAATTGCTTTCAGTGTCACCAGGGTTACTTCCTACAAGCTGACAGCTCATTCCATTGCTAAACTTAGTGGTGACTCCTTAGGTCCCTGTCTTTATGACCTGAGAATAAGGAGGCAAACCCCCAAGGAGAGAGATTTCTGCTTTAGTTCTGAAAAAGGTGGTGTCAGAATCAGACCATATTCCTTTTTCCAACAAGATTCCCATCCCTGTGGGCATCCCAATCTTACATGGATTTCTCAAGTCTAATTGGATCAGGGTGTGAGTAGGTGAGAGTGCTTGAAAGAGGAGGCCCTTGGGGCTTCTAGAAACTTTTGGTTCCTAAGATGTCACGGTGATGCTTACTGGTTTCTTGAACTAAACCTGCTTTTCAGGGTGGAATAGGGCAGAGGGCAGACTCTAATCCCAGGTCCTGCAGTGCCCAGCTGTGCAAACTTGTTGTCTAACTTCCCTGGGCCTCTGTTTCCTCATCCAGTATGTGTGTATAATAATAGTACCAATCTTATGGGGCATTCTGAGGATTAAATGAACTGATACATGTAAATATGTAAAGCAAAGCCTGACATCTAGGAAGTCATTTTAATCTAGTGGCATTAATTGTGCTCTCTGGCTTATTTGCCAAAGTTTTTGGACTTTTCCTTTAATTCTAAGAGATTCATCAAGTGCTACAAATGACTCATGCTCCCATGTTTCTCAGCAGGAAGGCTCTAATCAGTCTCAGTTGAGAATCAAGTGTCCCTGGCTACCTCTGAGATTGATGACCTAACACCCAAGTCCTAGCCCTGTCTCCTTTGAGGTCCTATAAAACACAATAACTAACAAGTCTCCACCTCCTCCACCCCCAAAAGTTATTATTTGGTATTATTTTGTCTTAGAGAACTGCCTGCAGGAGGAAAAACTGAAATGCTAAGGCAACATCTCTGAAGGAAACTATTTATTAAGTGGTTTAAAGGCAATACTCAGAAAGGCAAGATAAATATAACCCATCTTTTCATGGCCTTTCCTTGGTTGGGAAACTTAAATGAGATGCGTTCATGGGTTTGTGTACACACACACACACACACACACACACACACACACACACACACTTTAAAATGGGAAAGACAATGCGATGATTATGACATTAAGAAACCAAAATTCCAAGGATAGGTGAACCTTCTCTATTGATGTAATTATTGATATACGTCACCTATTTGAGCAGAAAAATGAAGCACATTTTGCTGCTTTGATAATTTACTGACACATTTTTTGTTCTTTTATAAATTCAAAAGGGGAATCACAGGGCAGGGGGCATAGCTCAGTGGTAAAGTGCTTGTCAGCATGTACAAAGCCTTTGGTTCTGGGTTTCAACCCAGCTCTTAAAAACAAACAAACAAACAAACAAACAGTTAACAGCAACAAGAAATAAAACAAACAAACAATCAAAACCCAAAAGGAGAATCATGATCCAAGACTATAATCAAGAGAGGTTATAATCAAAAAATTCCTTTATTCAATAACTTCTCTTGACAGGCTGTTCTATGAGCAGCAAGGCCTCTAGGGGCTCAGTGGGCTGAGGTTTCTTGCATAAGGACCAGATTAAAAAAGGAAAGATCTAGATAAGGCTGAGGACACACACATAGGACTAGAGGCCTAAGTCTGTTGTAAACAGTGTGATCTTGGGCCATTCAATAACCTCTCTCCATGTCTCAGTTCTCCTTATAAAATGAGGACATTGGGTTAAATGACATGACATTCCCTTTCTGCATCTTTGTCCTCCTGGACAAAAGAGAGAAAGTTTCAGTGTATATACCTTGGTCAAATCCTGAGGGGTGAGGTCATTTTGTGCATGTCCCCAGCACATATCTGCTGCTTGTTTCTGATCACTTCTGACCATTTCACCATCTGCTATTCCTGATCCATTAAGTGGAAGAGTGATTGAATAAGTCATGCTATCATTTTCGTTTTTACCCTTGAGGGTGGCTTATACACAGTTCTTATGGGTGAGGGGGTTTATCCCAGCAATCTGTTTATTTAAGTGTTTCCTTTTTTAGCCTTTCCTATCTTGCATTAGCAATGGTGGATAAAGTGTTGCTCGCATTTCAAATTGTGTCCTTTTACACACAAACACATACTATGAAAAATACTAAAGATGAACCTGGAGGTAATGTCTTTGGTGTTCAGACAAGTTGTTTAAATGCATACTAAGAAAGGAGATGGCCTATCCTATTTTCTGAAATCACCTGTCCTTTTCCTGTGGGGGAATACACAGTACCCTCTCCTCTCTCATTCATGAATTTAAGCTGAAAATCAGCAAGTAGAAGGATGAAGATGTCAGTAAGTGATAAGTAATTGACTCATGATGACACTCGGCTTCTTGCCTCTTAATGGCTATTATTGTTGCAGGAGGGGCTCATTACTTCCTAGGTGTGGTTCCCCCACCAGGGCCAGATCAGTTTATCAGAGCCCAAATAAGCACATGTGATATAATTAGAGCTGTGTGAAGAGCAAAGCAACCTACTCTTCCCATTTAAAAGAAAAATACTCACTTTTCCTTGGCAGCCACACCTTCTAATTACTTGCAAATGTTTAAGGCTCATTATCTTCAAAGTTCTGACAAAGACAGAAAAAGAGGGAGAAAAAAAGCACTGATAATGAAAATTCCAAGGATCAAAGGCTCTGGTTAACCAGCCACTGGGCTTCTTTAGGGGCAACACCAAAGCCCCACCACAGGAAGGATGAGTTGACAGCTATCAGTCAATCCAGGTGGCCAGTGAGTGGGAGGATATGCTCAACCTATTGGTTGTGACCCACCCAGTCACCCACCTCCTTTGACGTATGGGTTGAGCAAGAGAAGGTACTGGTGGTGCTGGTGTGGGGTGTGTGTGTGTGTGGGAGGCACAGATTTGGGTTTTCTAGAACTGAAGTGGTTTAATACTGCCACCTTTCTTTCCCTGAACCATCTGTGTGCCTGCTCACCTCTGTGTAGGGCTAAAACTACTTTATTTAGCTTTAGATTGGCGTTTCTCCCTGTGAGTCCATTTGGAAGGTCCTTGTCACTGGGATCAAGCCTGCTAGGGAATTTCACTCCCACTGCTGGCGAAACAAGGAGAGCCTCTTTACATAACCATTGAAGCACTTCACATAAATTCTGCAAGGGTGAGATGCTTCCTAGTTTCTCCTTGTGGAGTGCTTAGCCAATGAGAGAGAGGGCAAGCCTTCAAAAAGGGGTAGTGTCTGAACAAGTATGATGAGAAATCCCTCAAGCATAAGCTCAGTGAATTTCAGCTTGTCATCTCCTTATGACATCAGAATTTTGGTTTAAAAATGAGATGGATATGATGTGCAAAGCAGCTCGTCAGGTCTTTCTCAGATGCACTACCAAGCTTCTGAGACATTCATGTGTCTCCCTTCTTCTGTTTCCTCTTGTCTTCCATCTTGAAGGGTCATTGTGTTAGTCAGATTTCCATCACTGTGACAAAACACCTGACAAAATCAATTTAGAAGGAGGAAAGGTCTATTTTGGCTCTCGGTTTCAGAGGTTTCAGTCTACGGTCCACTGTGTCCATTGTTTTGGGGCCTGTGGCAAGTCAGAACATCATGGCAGGAGTGTGTGGTGGAGCAAAGCTGCCCACCTCATAGTGGCTGGGAAACAAGGAGAGAGGAAAGGGCCAGGTTCCAAGATTCCCAAGGGTAGGTGTCCAATGACCTAGCTTCCTTCAATTAAGTCCTACCTCCTGTAGGTTCCACCACCTTCCACGAGTGCTACAGGCTCCAGGAGCATTTAATATTTTAATATCCAAACCATAACAGTTATATTCTTTCTCCTTCTCCTTTTCCTCCTCCTCCTTTTTTTTTTCATACCAGGAATTGAACCCAGGGACTCTTAACCACTGAGCCACATCCTCAGTGTTTTTTATATTTTATTTTGAGACAGGGTTTCAGTAAGTGGCTCAGAGCCTCACTAAGGTTGCTGAGGCTGGCTTGAATTTGGCGATCCTCCTGCCTCAGCCTCTGGAGCTGCTGAGATTACAGGCTTGCACCACCACACCTGGCTTAACAGTTATGTTCTTAAGAAGAGATTTCTGCAGTCTTGGGGGTGCATGTACAAATAAACAAACATTCTTGTTCTGTATTCCTGAATGCTGCCTAAGGGTATGTCTGTAAATCCCCTTGAAGGATTTTGGCTTTTGTATAAGGATACTATGGAAGTGCCTTTGACTGTTTTGGCCCATTCACCTATGGAAAAGCTTCTAGATATTTCAGAAAGGTATTAAAAGGACCTAAGATGAAGAAAGCACATATTCTGGTCTGGGGTGAATTCACAGACACAATGTTTGTTTCCTTTCTGTTCCTTTGTTTCTCTTTCCTCCCTACCCCCTTCTCTGTCTCCCTCCGCCTCTTCTCTCCAGTTCTATTTAGTGCTACCAGTATCACACATCTCTTGCATATTGTAAACTATTTAGGGAAGTATTTTCTCCATTTTTCAAATAAATTCCTGTGATTATTCTTTGTAGTCTATATTCTTTATGGAGAATCATAAAAGTGAGACAACATTGGACAATTTTGAATTGATTTAGAGAAATATATCCAAGCAGTTTGTCATAGGAATTCCAGCATTCGGGCTTGTCCTGTATAAGCTGCCATTTTGTCACTTATCGTTTCAGCCAGCCATGTCGAGGGTTTTATTAGAAGATGCTCTGGTTAACCAAACAGGGCCCCTTTTCCTTTGAATTTTTATGCTACTTTAAACCCTTTCAAAGGGACTGGATTTCTAAACCTCTTCTCTCTTAAAGTTAAAAAACATTTTTAGTATCTGTTAAGTGTTCATGTTGTGCTCAGCACTTAACCAATGCTATAAATGTTGCACTATATGAGAACCATATGATTCAGACCCCTCCTGGAGGTTTTGGCTTTCTAAAGGAGAGCAAGGTACACACTGTGTGTGTGTACATACTCTGGGCTGAGTGTTTGCCTGTATCTCAGGTATACTAAACCAACATGGTGTGCACATGCACACACAGGATTGCGTGCACACACACATATACACACACTAACAATCCTTCCATACTCTGAGGTCCTGGACCTTAAGAAAAAAAATGTACGGTTGAGAAGCTGAAGTCAAAAGTGAATTTTCAAAGGCTATGGCTTTCATTAATATAAAACAATAAAGGGCAACCCTAAATCAGTCCTTAGGCAATGGTGTTTTGTAACAAAGGCAGAGGACAGTTTCCCCTGCCGTCCTTTGCTCACTAGAAACTTTTCAGCAACTCCCTTTGCTGAACTTTTAACGAATCGCTGCTTAGCAAAGAGTTTAGCTTTGCTGAAGTCAGCATGGGAGACCTTGCGTGGTATTCCATCCAAACGCTCAGTGCTTTCCTGATTTTATGCTTCTTGCCTCTGAGCAATCTTTTAGGGACCACTAAGGCTCACCCCTTTATAAAATTCTCAGTTATCCTTCCACTGACTAAGGATAAGGAGAGATGTCCAAAGCCAGGGTGCTCTTTGCTCCATCTTCCTGTATCTTCTTTAAGATGTCATTGCAAAAATCACTGCTACTCCTGCCTGCCTTGACATTCCTTTCCTTTCTCATATTCCCGGTTTGCTCTTTTAGTTTAGACATAATTGGGTCTAACTGGAATGATTCACAGCATCACACTGAACAAGAAGAAGTAAATCTCTTTGCTCTCGATCTATATGGAAGAATTGTCATGTTACTATAAATATTTGGTGAACTACATATAAAACTCTGCACAAATAATATTTTAGTGATTATGAAACTTTTAAAATATAATATTGCCTTTTCTTTTTTTGTGTGTGTGGTGCTGGAGATTGAACTCAGAGCCTTGTGCATGCGAGGCAAGCACTCTACCAACTGAGCTATATCCTCAGCCCCTGTGTTTACTATTTATCCATTTAATGATTTTTTTTGTACTGGGGATTGAACCCAGAGGTGCTTAACCACTGAATTACATTCCCAGCATCCCCCCCTCCCCGTTTTTAAAAAACTTTGAGCAAAGTCTCTTTAAGTTGATTAGGGCTTCACTAAATTGCTGAGTCTGCAGCAAAAGAAACAACAAATGAAGTGAACAGAGAGCCTACATTCTGGGAACAAATTTTTGCCACATGCACACCAGATAGAGCACTGATCTCCAGAATATATAAAGAACTCAAAAAACTTAACACCAAAAAAACAAACAACCCAATCAATAAATGGGCTAAGGAGCTGAACAGACACTTCTTAGAAGAAGATATACAATCGATCAAAAGACATATAAAAAAATGTTCACCATCTCTAGCAATTAGAGAAATGCATATCAAAACTACTCTAAGATTTCATCTCACGCCAGTCAGAATGGCAATTATCAAGAATACAAACAACAGTAAGTGTTGACAAGGTTGTGGGGGAAAAGGAAAAACACGTTCATACATTGCTGGTGGGACTGCAAACTGGTACAACCGATATGGAAAGCAGTATGGAGATTTCTTAGAAAACTTGGAAAGGAACCACCATTTGACTCAGCTATCCCACTCCTTGGTCTATACCCAGAAGACTTAAAAACAGCATACTACAGTGACGCAGCCACTTCAATGATTATAGCAGCTCAATTCACAATAGCTAAACTGTGGAACCAACCTATATGCTCTTTGATAGATGAATGGATAAAGAAATTGTGGTATATGTACACAATGGAATATTACTCAGCAATAAAAGAGAATAAAATTATGGCATTTCCAGGTAAATGGATGGAATTGGAGAATATCATGCTAAGTGAAGTAAGCCAATCCCAAAAAACCAAATGCCAAATATTCTCTGATAAGTGGATGCTGATCCATAATGTGGGGGAGGACACAGGAAGAATGGAGGAACTTTGGTTAAAGGGGAGGGAGGGGGAGGAGGCATGGGGACAGTAAAGATGGTGCAATAAGATGGACATCATAGCCCTAGCTTCATGTATGACTGCATATATGATGTGATTCTACATCACCTACAACCAGAGAAATGAAAAGTTGTGGTCCATCTGTGTACAATGAATCAAAATGCATTCTGCTATTATGTATACCTAAGTAGAAAAAATAAAAAAAAAATTGCTGAGTCTGGCATTGAACTTGCGATCCTTCTTCTTCAGCCTCCCAAGCCACTGGGATTATAGGCATGCACCAGTGTCTAGCTAGAGCATGGCTTCTCTTGACAGCTTACAGAAAATATGAGAAGAAAGAGAAGATTTGAAGGTGAATCTATAATCAAAGGGGAAGTGGAACTTAAAGGTTTAGAAAACCGTCAGCCTGACTGTATTGTAACAGATGAGAAAGCATGTTTGGGAGAAAACACCAAAGACGTGGGCAAGGAGATTAGCCTGGGACTCTGAAAGCATTTGGAGCTGCCACTCCCATCACAGACCCCAGAGTACCAGGGCCTCAGGGGCAGAACAAAATGTAACTGTAGGACACCTGGCTCTCTGCCCAGCCCCACCAAATGCTCTGCTCCCTGTATTTCAACAGTACTCCCCAATTTCTCCAGATTTGTCATCAGTGAGCCCTAACACTGTTCCTCCAGAGGGCATAGATGGTAACCTTAGTGGCATTTGCATGGTGCCACCTGTACTGGCTTTCAGAGTGCCTGAGTTATGGTGGCATGGCAGCCTCCAACAGGATGTCAGAAGTGCTCAGGAGAGCCTCAAGGACAAGGCAAAAAGCCGATGGAGGGAGGGGGCCAATGCAGAGGGGCCCCCACTAGGGCAACGGAATGGGGTTGCCCCCAAGATCCCAGATCACAGAGTAGTCAGCCTGCTTCTCCAGCCTGGGAGAGCTGCAGGAACGGGGTTCCAACCCTGGGGGGAGCTGCCATGTTGTCTGTGTTGGGTGAAAGCCACACGGACAGGGCTGCCTGGAGGCTGGGGCTCAACCCCAGCCAGACTGTCCCTGGAAGGTGGGGCTTGGAGTCAAGGAAGGTCACTCCACATCATTATGATTGAATGTTGTTTTCCTTAATGTTAGGTTTTGCATTTCTTTTTCTTTCTACTTCTTCCTTTAGTGAGGGGAATGCCTATCTCGGGCCTACCCCACCACCGAATTTTAGAACTTAGTGTGTTTGATTTCACAGCTGCTTTCCAGCTGCAGGGGAATTTACCTCAGGTTATGGTCTGAGTCTTCTCATCGCTGATTTAGATGATATTTAGATAAAACAGACTTTTGAGTTGATTCTGGAATGACTTCAGACTCTGGAGGACATTGAGATGTGGCAGGTGTGTTGTCCATCTGAGAACATGAACTTGGGAGGAGGACAGAAGAGAAATGCTGTGGTCTGAAGGTTTGCATTCCCTCAGAATTCATAGACTGAAATCCTGACCCCATGGTACTGATACTCGGAGGTGGGGTCTTGGGTGATGATTCGATCATGAAGGCAGAATCCTCATCAATGGGATTAGTTCCTTATAAAAGAAGCCTGAGGATGCTTGTTAGCCCCTTCTACCATGTGAAGTCACATGGAAGGAGCTATCTATGAAGAGTGGACCCTCCTCAGACACTAAACCTGCTGGTACCTCTATCTTGGATATTCCAGCTTCCAGAACTCTGAGCAATAATCTGCTATTGTTTATAAACATCCAAGTCTATGGTATTTTGTTATAACAGCCTGAACGGACTAAGACAGAAGGACACAGAGGCAGGCAGTATTATGAATTGAGTGGGATTCTAATGCCAAAGTCACTTATTGATTGATTGATTGATTGATTGATTGATTGTGTGTGTGTGTGTGTGTGTGTGTGGTGTGCATGACCAAGGACTGAACCTAGGAACTCTCTACTCCTGAGCTACATTCCTTTTTATTTTGATACCAAGTCTTTCTTACATCTCCCTAAGTTGTCCAGGCTGACCTTGGACTTGTGCTCCTCCTGCCTAAACCTCCCAAGTAGCTGAGATTACAGATATGAGCCACCTCCCATGGCCAGTCTTTTATTTTAATCACTATACGGTACTACTTTCACCTCGCTGTACTCCAGGTCTCTGGATCCTGCCAGTGGCCATATGGGAAAGAAATGATATGATGCTGGAGGTAAGCACAGAAGAGCAGATGTTGGAATGAACCACGATTCCACTTTTCCAGGTTTTCTGGGTAATGCATCTGACTATCCTTCACAAAAAGAATCCTCCAGAGTCTCACTGCTATTATTTTGAAGCATAAAAATACCTTCATGTGCAGTAACCATAATGGATACTTGATCACTTCAACAAAAGAGTTATTACCTTCCAGTTCAAGAATCAAAAAAAGAAAAAGAAATATTGAAAAATAAGCCCTATATCTCAGAAGAAACTGACATATGTCAAATAAAAGTCAAATGAACTTGGTGAATTTTATAATATTTGTAAAAGTAGTCTCTTCAAGCAGCTTGATCTTTTCCTTCTGTGTTTGACGATTTACTGCAAAGTGCTCAGTGTCACACTTTGCAGTGGAAGCAACCCTTGGAACTCTGAATTGCACAGTATTGGCACAGACACGAACTTGGTAATGTGGAGGCTTATGTCCCCTGACTCTCTTTTGGTTCCCAGATGGACCCCTTCTAGTGACTGCTGTAATGTACTGGATCACAAATCCAGAGCTGCTACCCATAAGTCATTATTCTAGTTATTACAAGGAGATGCACCTGTTTCCCAAGATTTCTCAATCCTCTTTCAATTCTGATACTATAACTCCACCAAATATACCTCTTTTTGGTATATTAACTTTTATAATTATGTGGTCAATATGTCCCCCCACCCCAACAAACATGGCATTAGTACTTGTTATGATTTAGATCTGAAATGTTCCCCAAAACTCATGTTGTTGAAGGCTTGGTCCCAAGGCACAGGTGGGGCCTTTGGAAGGTAATTGAATCATGAAGGTGTTAACCTTATCAGTGGGTAATTCCACTGAGGAGCTCATAATTTAAGGGGCTGCTGAGAGATGGTGGAAACCCTAAGAGGAATGGCCTCGTTGGAGGAAGTAGGTCCTTGGGAGCATGACCTTGAAGGCTATACCTTGTCCCCTGATCCCTCTCTCTGCTTCCCAGTAACCATAAAGTGAGCAACTCTGTTCTTCTATGCCCTCCCTGCCATGATATCCTTCCTTGCCATGACCCAAGGCAATTAGGCCAAGTGACCATGGACTGAATCTTTGAAACCAGGAGCCAAAATAAATGTTTCTTCCTTATAAGTTGTTTTATTTATGTATTTTGTCACAGTGACAGGAAGCTGACTAACAATAGTAATACTTCTGACAAGAAATTTAGAAATATCTCAGTCTTCCATTGTATTCCAGCAAAGGACACATCAAAGATATTTCCTTGTGAAAATGTAGGAATCACTGAGCTTCCTTCTAAAATAAAAATGTGTATTTTCATTTGTTGAAATAATACATGTGCATTAAAAATATAGTTAGAGCCCCTGGCACATGCCTGTAGTCCCTTGCTTGGGACACAGATCAATTGAATCCAGGAACTGGAGACCAGCCTAGACATCCTATTTTTGTTTTAAAAAACATGTTTAGGAAACCCATTCAGAAAAAGTATTTCACAGTTATTGATCATATACAGAAGTCTACTATTATCTGAACTCAAAACTTTCTTGAGAATTTGTTCCTGGTGGAGGAATATATACTACATATAAAATAACAACACAAGAAAGTTTAAAGAAAGCTTTTCTACCTCTAATCACTATTCCTTTCTGGTAGCTATCTCTTTGGAGAAAAATATCTAATGACCTCTCTTTACCAATCAAATCATTATCATAATGGATTCATGTCCTAAAGACATCACATTAAAGTAGATGCAGTAGCTGAGCTCACAGATTTCATGCAGTATGAATTTAGACACTTCTCTGCCTTATGCAGGAAGTTAAAAAAAATAAAGTATCAAGTCATCGTGGAAAAATGCTGCTTTATGCATGTAGATTAGACTTCTCATTCTTCCTATTGTGTTTGTGTTTGATAGTCTTACACATACACACATATACACACACACAGACTTTTCTCAATTGTGGAGTATATGCAATAAGATAAATGAATTTCTTTTTCAAAACATCTCCAATAGATTATAGTTTATAGAACTCTGACAAAAAGTGAATCAACCTAAAAGAGTGCAGGAAAAATGGAGGACAAGGGTCATAGCTCTGTGCAAGTTGGTTCATAGACACCCCACCAGTACCAAATGCTGGGGAGCATAGTATTAGTTTTGCCTGGAACAAGGGTGTGGATTAGAGATACTCAGTGACCTCGCAAGCTCACAAGGGGGAGGGTAAAAATAAGTTCAAGGAAAAAATAAACTTTCTACTTAAAGAAAATTTGAAACCATCTAAACCATGGATTTGAATTGGTTCTATGCCTCGCAACATTTTTCAGGTACATTTGGCTTCCTGACAGCTGACATCTACCTGTCAATACAAGAAATCTATTTAAAGGTGGAGAGAGGAAACATTCTCCAAAAGACCACTTTCCATCTTTGTTATATACCAACGAGCCATTCTGGTTTGTAACTGCCCCTGTCTGTGACTAACAGACCAATTCAGACTTCATTCTGCTGAATCAGCTTGCTGGAGCAGTTTTCATTAAGAAGCCAGTGTCTGCACCTAAAGAAATCAGTTTGATCCTTCATGAAACTGAAATCAACTGTTGTTTTCAACAGATCATAGGAATTGGAAATAGGTACTAGATTATAGTACCAGTGAGAATACACACAAATATATACACACACACTAGTTGTTACCTCTTAAGGATTTTGATATCAGAATTGACCCAGATTTCAAACAAACACAAGAATAAACAAACAAAAATTACAGTCTCAGCTTAGGAACATTGCAAAAAGCCTTTCCTCCAGCTTGAGTTTCATTATCAAAGTTAATTCCCAGTAGAAGCACTTACCCTTCAATAAAATAAAATGCTTCACACTTTTGAAACTTATTTACAGTCAGGTCTGGGTGCAATTGAATTTGCATACAAGGTTAGCATCATGCACAAAATAAATGCATAGAAAACACAGGAAGGTACTTGAGACGAATGATTCACATTTTCTGAAACACTTGATTCATACACAATGACAATTTGCACAGGGAATAAGAGAACCCTGAGCATCTAATATTCTTGACCTAAATGTCTTTTTTAGCCTGGTCACATCCTAAAATGATAACATCCACAGGCAAAGAGGAAAGTCAGTGAAGCATAAACACACAGAAAATCATAAGGATAATTCGGGACACTCAGACACAACCCTAAGAAATGTCTCCATTATGTAACTACTTGGTAATACTTTCCATTTAAATTCACCTTATCCATATCCAGAACACTTTGTACTCTATAAATAATAAATTCTCATCAGCCTTAACAGACTATTTAAATTGTTTTCCTCAAGTAGGAAATTCGAAAGGATATTATTGTGTCATATATATGGAGTTCTCACTATGTCCTGGATTGTGGGTCTCTTCACCCCTAAATTCTTAGATTGAAACCCTAACCCCCAAAAGGACTATATGTGGAATAAGGAGATAGTCAAGGGTCAGTGAGGTATGAAGAGTGGGGCCCTAATCTGATGGGACTGGCATCCTTCTAAGAAAAAGAGGCACCCGAGTACTCTCTGTACGCGAGTATACAGTAAGAAGGCAGCCGTCTGCCAACCAGGAAGTGAGCCCTCACCAGGAGTTGAACTTGCCAGTGCCTTCATCTTGAACTTCCCAGCCTCCAGAGCAATGAGAAATCAATTTCTGTTTTATCAAGCTGATATATCAAGAAAATATCAAGCTGACGTCTTCTACAGCAGCCTGAATAGGCAAAGATGGTTCTTCTAGCTTTTCAATAAGTCTCCAAATGAATCATCTAATGTTCTCTTTTAACAATTCCAAAAGCTCTCCTCGCATTGAAAGAACAACAGAGATACACAACTTTTAAATAATGGCAAAGGGCATTTCCAAGCGCTCAGAACTCTGCAGATGCTGAAGGGGCACTCTGGTGATGGGAAGTTGGGTGGGCAGGCAGCCCTGCCATCCTGCCTGTCCTATGGTGTCACTGCAAGTCCCTCCTGCTGCTAGGGGCATGTCTTCCATATCCCTTTGGGACCCTGAGGCAGAAAAGACAGGAAACATTGACTTATCACTTGCTGTATTAGTTTTAGAGTCTTTGCAATAGAAAAGGAAGTTTGCCCTTCATGTCATTTATTATTGTTATTATTATTATTGTACTAGAAATTGAATCAGATGCACTCAACATCCCCAGTCCTTTTAATTTAATTTAGCTTTTTATTTTGAGAAAGGGTCTCACTAAGTTGCTCTGGCTGGCTTTAAACTTGTTATCCTCCTGCCTCAGCCTCCCAAGTCACTGGGATTATCGGTGTGCACCACTGTGACAGGTGCCCCTATTTTCTAACTGCATTGAGATGGTAGATACCCAAAACTACTGAGTCCTCATTACCACCTCATCTTCTTGCATTCTTAATCAGGGCATATGGACATGATGGAATCCTTTCTTCATCCTCAGGATCATCAGCTGTAGATCAGCTTTTACAGAGTTTTTGTAATTCAATAAGTCCACCAGGCAGAAGAGGTTTGTAGGGCTGTGTTTATAGTGAATGGAACCAGACAGCTTTGTGTTGTGGTGTTTTTTGTTTTTACCCATATAGGCAATAGGTTTGGAAATTTTTAAGCACTTTCTTTGTCTTAATTAGATGGCATTATGATACTCATTATAACAGATAATAGTTGACGTTAATCAAAACAACCAACTTTCTAATTGAATTGATAAACCAATCAGTCCCCTAAGGCACTTTATAGCATACTATGTAGAATGAGAATAATTAGATGTATTTGTACAATATGGTGAAAATTAAAAGTAAAAAAAAATATGATTTGTAACTGTAATTTAAAGTGTAGGATTTTTTTTCCAATGATTATTATTATCAGTGATTCTCGGGGGGAATTGCTAGCGAAATTTACTTGGACTTTCATAAACCGGTTTATGCCCAAAATTAAACAAACAAATGCATATCTATTTTTTTTGGAAGGAACAATATGCACATTTGCTTAATTATTTAAATTGAGCTGTCTTTGCTCATTGAAGCAATGGAAAGATACAGTTTGAGAAAGGCTTTAGTATGTTAAGAAATCCATATCACCCTAAAATGCCCAGATATCAATCTGTTTAATCCTTTCATATCTTGGTGTGAACAGAGAATTATGAGCCAGGTTTGATGTGACAGGGAGTGTATACCAGCCTTGAGGTGTTGGGATGGTCTACAAGGGGTGTAGTTGTGTCATTGGACTCAGATTGGGGCTAACATACCATTCTGTAGTGCACTGATTCTCAACCAGAAACCCCAACAGGGTTTGTTAAAGCACAGATCATTGGGCATGACCCTCAGAGGGTTTCTGCAGGTCCTGGTAAGGCAAATTTGCTTTGCTAACAGATTCCCAGGTACTGCCAGCAGTCTACCCTTTGAGTACTGTCTGTCTAGTGCTGTGTGACACAGTTTGATGAGAAGTAGAAATGCTTCCTCTGTATTTTCCAATGTCAGGAAGATCCTGGGATGGTCATCCTGGTTAGCACAAGAGGCCTGGTTGCCAAAATAGTTTCTAAGGCATCATATAAAATCTGTATAAGTACATTGTCCAAGGTCTTAAGATAATCCCCTAAAATGTCAAAGCGTTCCAAGGAAAATATCTTCTGTCTTAAGAAGCTCTATCTGTGTTTCTATTTATATATTTTAGTCAGCTTTTTTGATGCTGTGATTAACAGACCTGATAAGAACAATTTTAGGGGAGAAAAAGTTTATTTGGGGGCTCACGGTTTTAGAGGTCTCAGTCCATACACAGCTGGCTCCATTCCTTAAGGCCTGAGGTGAGGCTGAAATCATGGCAGAAGAGTGTGGTAGAGGGAAGAGGCTCATATGATGATTAGAAAGCAGAGAGAGACTCTACTTATCAGATACAAAATACATGCCCCAGAAGGCACATCCCCAAGGCCCTCACCTTCTCTAGCCACACCTCATCTGCCTTCAGTTCCCATTCAGTTAATATCATCAGGGGACAAATTCACTGATTGGATTAAGGCTCTCATAACCCAATCATTTCTCCTCTGAACCATCTTCCATTGTCTCACACGTGAGATTTTGGGGGACACTTCACATCCAAACCATAAGAGCATACGTGTATGTATGAGTGTGTGTGTATGTTCAGTAAATCAGATGCCTTTACACTATTTTGTCTCCTTTTAAATCATATTTTATTATGTAAGAATATGCTGGGGTGGCCTTCCTCCATGATTGAAGATAGAAGACTGGGTAAGGGAATAGGGGAGATTTTTTTGTTTTTTGTTTTGGTCCTGGGGATTGAACCAAGGGCCTTCTGCAGGCAAGCACTCTACCAACTGAGCTATATCCCAGCCCAGGGGAATTGTTTTTAAAGTTATGTAATAGGAGATCTAAGGTTGAGATCTAAATTCCCCATGCTGAATATCATTTTTCACATGTATTCCAGAAGAATCTTTTTAAAAAGTTAGGCTTAGTATTGCCCCCCAAATCAAGGATCTTAAATTAGAATTTTTGGATCTCTTCAAGGTCCAGAGGTAGGCAAAATGATATTTTAGCTCTCTGAAACCTTATATAAAATATTATATTGTTGTGAAGTGTACATTTTCCATTAAAAGGGTCCATTACTTCCAAAAGCTTTCCAGAGCTACTTAGATAACTTTTAAAAAGTTTTAGAAAGAAAATGTATACCTAAAATATAGAGAATCTTTATGTGCTAATACTGGATATCTTTAAAATCATCACTATATTTGTTAAAACTACTGACTTAAAATATCCGTCTGGAGATAACATGGGTCCCTGTCCCACCAATAAATCAAAGAATGGTAGTTGTTATATTTCTTTTGAAAGTTCATTTTGAGAAAGAGAATTACTGTAGAACAGACAGGTGGCTACATAAACAACGACCTGCTCCAGAAACTCTGTGAGAATGTTAGGTCTTCCTATTACAGACAAGGGCACCCCTGTACTTTTCAGCAGGGATGGAGAGGCAGAAAGGGACCTGCTCAGACAAGTTGAGGGGTAGAGATGAAGAGACCCTACTTCAGGTTTTGGAGTGCAGCCCCCTGGGGCCTGAGATTGCCTCTTCCTCCCTCCCCCCATTTTCACAGTCACTTCTTTCAGGAGTTCTTTTGAAGACTTCAGAGGGTGCTTGCGTAACCTAACAGACATTTAAGTGTTGGCATTTTATTCAGTGACTTCTTTGATTTAAAGTGGGGTGGGGGGGAAGGAAGGTTGGAAATAGGCTTTAAATGATGTGGAACAAAGTTCACTTTCATGTGGAAATCGTGAGTTGTGAGCCAGAACCTTGCTCTGGTCACATTGACAACTACAATGGAACACAAGACCACCACTCAGGGGCAGGTAGGGCTGCTTATTATCATCCCAAGAAGGTGCTGTATGTCAATGCATAGGCTCCCGTTCTCCCAGGGAAGCAAATGATCACTGTATGTATGGTGAGTTTTCCAGGCTTTTAGAAGCACGTGAAATTGTGGAAGGATCAGTTCCAACCATCAGCATAAGAGGCTTGGCTGCTAATTCCATGCATCCGATGTCAACAAGCGTGCTTCACAAGGTCTCAGAATAAAGTCTTTACAATTTTAAACCTTGCCAAGGCATTTATCTTCTGATTTAAAAATATCAATGAACGTGATGCCTTCTCTCATTTTCCTCCCTTGTAACTTAACAACAAAGTTAGATAGAAGTTATGACCCATCTTATCCTTTCATTTAAACTCTGTGAAAGCAAAAAACTTACCCAACCTGAGCCTCAACTTTCTGAAAAGTAAATGGGAGATAATGAACTTTTGTTATAAAACTAAATAACAGACACAAAGCATTTAGTACAGTATCAGCACTCCACAATATTGGTTTCTTCTTCATTTTTAGGGACTTCAAAGATGGCGCTCAAGTAAAACACCACAATACTTTAGTCTGGATCTCACCGTGCTAATATCTGTGAGTGAAATATTCAATAAATTCAATTCAAACATTGTTTCTAATTTCAAGAAATCGTCTACCTATCAGTGTATTTTAAATACTTTATAAAGATAGTTCCATTATAAAGGAATTTGTAAAAATGCCGTCTTTCTCTAAGTATAGCAAATGTCATACATTTCAAAAATAAACAGGAGAGTATCATTGCTTGATGTTTTGGGGCTCTGAAATGATATTCCTAATTTGAAGTCATTGGAGTGGGATGTTATTCTCTAGATTGGAGGATAGCCTTCAGGGGATATTTGTACACTCTGATGTTTGGGGGGAATATGTTATTTACCACCTGTAAGTTGCCTCTCTTGTTATTTTTGTAGAGAGCAAAGCTGTAGCCTTTACCTCCATTAGGTAGTATAGTTGGTTAATGGATGGGTAACAGGAAGGAGTGTAAGGGGAAGCCGATGTTAATGTGAACTCCTGCCGTTTTTATTATAGTGGCACCCGCAATAGTTAAGGTTGAGCAGCTGTTTCCATTATGAACTCCTATTTCAGGGGTTTATAACTGAGCTGTAAAAATTTGCTCCAGGCTAAAACTCCGCTTATCGGGTCTTAGCCTGGGAGAATTTTTCCCCCTTACTTTTTTTTTTTTTTTTTGAAAAGAAGAAATCAATTTAGCCATTTAAAATATCTAAAAACACAGAAGATTTTAAAATGTCTGATTTTCATACTGTTAATTGCAGATATTGGAATTGATGATAATTACATTTCTATATCTCTTACAAGTCTCAGAATTGAACCTTTTGAATGCATTTATCAAATGTCCAATGCAGTTGGTGTAACAATTTATTAAGAGCAGTAATTTCTTAGGCCATGCAATGAATCATTTTGTGTTAAAAACATACCAATATTCTGCTCATTTTAACAATGCTAATTCATTTATTAAT
Organism: Geosciurus inauris; assembly: GCA_004024805.1. NCBI lineage: Eukaryota > Metazoa > Chordata > Mammalia > Rodentia > Sciuridae > Geosciurus > Geosciurus inauris. Next base: position 38,607 of record PVHX01016322.1, read on the forward strand.
CAGATTTGCCTATAGAAACGAGGGCAACTCTAGCCCTTGTTAAATCACTTCACATGTTAGTAGAGTGGTAAATTGACATCTCAAACTGATGATAGGTTATTGATGACATTTTAATTCATGTATTTAGAAGTCTTTGGTAGATTTAAGACAGTTTATCTACCTAGTCTTAGAAAGCTTTATAATATTTGATTACAGTAGGCATCCATCTGGTAGGATAGAAAAACTAGAGAAATAAACACCATAGTATGCTTAAAATATATGTTATATTATTATTCAGGCATGGCTGGTAGATCAGGAGATGACTGTCTGGCTAGGCTAGCAGGGCATTATTCCCATGAGACTAGCAGATCAGGAGATTACTGTAATTAAAAGGAGGATTTGATTCTCACAGACTACATGAAAAGGGACATATCACACTCTTGAGGGCCACCTGGGGAAGGACCAGGGCCTGTGAGAAAGCAGAGAGAGAAGGTAGACCGACAGACAGAGCCTTATTGTAGTATCCATGGCAAGGAACAGAAGAAGCTGAGTCAACAGGCTGAGGATTGGGTAGTATAAATTCACTTGGTGGGTTCTGGGGCACTGGAGCTGTCCCTCTGGGGTCAGCAAGGGCCAGATGTCAAAGTTTCACAATATAGCACATCAAGGACATGGCTTTGATGACACTTGGGTCCAGCTCCTGGGCTTGCCACTTTAGATGTGCTACACTAAATACTGGACCAGAGTTAGCATCTGAGTCTCAGTTTCAATCTCCTTGAAAGGAAATATTGACCATGCGATTTCCTCATAAGCTCCTCTTTCTGTTACAATAGTCCATGGACTTGGACTGCCCTGGTTTTGAAAAATGACTCTAAATCTAGTACAGTAGGAAGAAAAGGCATTCCTGTTCCTGAGTCATCCGCTCGTTGTTAATGTAGCTTGGTTGCTACTTTTCAGAATCACTGCTTACTAGGAAGAGCGCTCCAGAGAGCTCCAACAACGGCAAGGTGCCCGGGAAGCTTGCTAAATGGGCCACCTTCCTTATTGTTCTTTCTCTCACTCTTACTCTCCAGTTCTGTTACTGGTAGAGGTCATTGTTGGAGATTCAAATGTCTCCTAACCTTAACTGATATGACCACTTGGAATTAATATAATAAACCTGTAATCTGTGTAGTAACGGACAACAGGGAGTTTTTAAAAATGTATTTTAAAAATTGTATTAAACATTGTTTTAGTAGCCAGCATTTCCAAAAGAGACAAGTTCATCTGCCATCTTTTCTTTTCTTCAATACAGTCTCTAAAAGCTCTAGGACAGATAAGCAAAAAATAGCTAAGCACACTTACGCAAAATTCTGTGGGTTGCCCTTTTCTGAATTTCTTATCTTACCTGCGGTCACATGGTTGAATTATTTTTTTGAATTATATATCTTAACTTTGACAGAGATGTGGCTATTTAAGTTAATGGAAGAAATGGATACTTTTTCTTCTGACTGAAGTAAATGAAATTCTTCCAATAGGTTAACACACTCACCTGACGAGTTCTCAGGGGCAGAAAATCTGGGAGGATGATGTAGTAAGAAATCCTCACCTTTGGCCAGCTTTTGTCAGAGGTCCTGGATCTCTTAACTACAGCTTGGGATGGAGCCAGATGTTACTAGTTGGTGGCATCCCCAGCTGATGAGTCCCCACATTGGGCACCAGAACCCTGATGTTTCCTCTCCACTATCTTCTAGCCACTGACCACCAACTGGAGGAGGTGGGGGCTTGAAGGGGCACATATCCAAGATTCAAGGGAACTGGATGGAAAGATCAAAGGTGGCAAAAGAAGAAAAGAAGAGAAGTAACTGGAAAGAATAGGCAGGAGGGAAGCTAATTTGAGGAGATCATCAGTTTCCCCCCGAAAGCCAATGAATTTTCCACATTAGTTTTATCAAAAATCATGTCAACAATAAAGAGAGAGGACAGAGGAACTGAGCATATATTTAGCAGGGGTTCTTGAAAAGGCATTTCAGTTGACTGAGAAGTTCCCATGGGAGAGGCAGGATCCACTAGAGAGAACAGAAGCTTTTTTAAAAATTACAGCCTAAACATCAATTAAAGGCAGCTTCGGTCATAGGGTTCTTAACAAAAAATTCTTTAAACCACATTTTGGTCAGAACAAACAACAAACATTCTTGAATTCTCTCTCTCTCTCTCTCTCTCTCTCTCTCTCTCTCTGTTTTTAACTTTTAAGCCCAAGCTATCTACCAAGTAACTCAAAATCAAAACTGGTGAGTTTTCTTATGACTTCTCCAAGGACGAAAGAGATGTCCTTAAAATGGAGTGCTAGAAGATGCAGTCTTCTAAGACCTAGAACACTCCCACAGAGCCACAAGAAGACTGTGGTTGCCCTAGAACCAAGCAAAGATTGAGATGACAAAAGCCCCTTTTGGACGGAAACTGCAAATAAGACAAACTCCCCCAAGAGCTGGTGCAGTTGACCAAAAGAACATTCCAGTTCCCAGTCTATTCCACTGGCTCTTGCACACAAGTCAAATCCTGTGCCCCACAGCTGGCAGACACTAGAGAGAATGTCCTCACTGGTCACAAAGCCAAACTCTCAAGACACAATGAGAAAAGAAATAACTGTCTCTGGGAGACAAAAAAAGATATATAGCAAATGATACCCCCAAATCAAATGTGCGTAAGTCACAATCTGAAAAAAATGATTTCTGGGCTAGGGTTGTGGCTCAGTAGTAGAGTGCTTGCCTCTCATGTGTGGGGCGCTGGGTTTGATCCCCAGCACCACATAAATAAGTAAAGTAAATGTATTGTGTCCATATACAACTAAAAGTTTAAAAAAATGACTTCCATCTGCTAACCTGAATTTGGAAAGGAAGGGATAAGATAAATTTTTATTGTCCATTCTCAACCAGCCACTACAGAGATCCAGAAGAACTGATCCTGGTAAAAATTCTTATCTTTTGTCTACCTGATTTTTTGTTGGTTGCTCTAGGATCTCATCTTGCAGGCTCTGGAGTGAGTTGAGCATCTCAGCTGCTCCATGATGGGTGTAGGAATCATAAGGGCAGAAATGTGTGGTACTTGTCCTCAGACATCAGAAGGATCATATCCATACCTGTCCTACCACAAAAGAGAGATTAACAAGAGAAATGCATAACATTAATGTAATCAAAGTGTGTTACATGATACAGGAAACTCAGGGAAAATTGTCTATTTTTATGCTTAGATTCAACGAAGGATGGACCATTGTGTAGACATGTAGATTGGACAAGAATGGGTGGGTAGACTTAGCTAGCTCCATCTGTTCAGATTGTTCTTGGTATCTCTGTGAGGCATTCATTCCTCCTGGGCATAGAGCAAGACCCTTTCTGGAATGAGAATTTTATGGCATACTATCAGACAAGATAGGTCAGAGAATTTCTTTATGGCAGCCCTCACATAAGAAGTTCTTTTGGTGGGGTGATTCAAGGAATATTTATGGCTTTTATGACTGTTTTGGGGGAAGATGGGATCTAGTTTCTGTGATCCAACTTGAATAAAAGGAATTCTGGTTTCTGTGAGCTGCCTTGGGGGAGAAAGGAGTCAGGACAAAGAAGGGCAGGAGACCAGAGACTTTGCTTCTGAGGCCCTCCAGTGTCCTTTGGTTCAAAAGTACTCAGCATCCCAAAGTGCTGCTTTGGGGTATCATTTTTTCTGAGCCCCAATGATTCAAGCTATTTAGGGGTTAAACACTTTGGTGTGTAGAGGGGTAGTTCTCTGCTTTTTCCACCACAACACATGTGAGAGATGACATTCACCCATCAGGCACCCTGTGGTTCATGATGCCGATGAGCTAGATTGTCATTTTCCCCAGAAGTGCCTGCAAACTTAGTATAGTCTCACACATTTCTTTTCTTCTCCAGAAAGTGCATTTGAATGAAATCAATCAGAATGACCTTAATTAAAAGGATAATTTGCACATAAGCTAATTTAATAAAAAATTAACTCATTTACAAATTTTGTTTTTTTTTATGAATAGATTATGATTAACAGGGATCAAACTGGTGTTCTGTGACCCTGGATTAGAGTGAAAAATAACAACACCAAAGGCAAAAATCTACCAAATACTTTAACAAATTATAGAAATAGTTGAGAAACCTGTAAGGCATATTTTTTGCCTTTAGAAAGGAAATATAACTCTAAAGGAAATTCTAGAAATTTTTGGATAAATTGTGATTATAGAAAGAGGGAGGTTGTAAACTTCAGAGGATAGGGGAACTCGCCCTTTATAAGGCAGTTAGTTCACCTATTATGTGAGTCTACTCTAAAATTAACATTCCATTGGATGAGGGCAAGAGAATAATGGATTAATGCCTCTTAGGGTCTTTTTAAAAAGTCTTGATTGAATTATGTTATAAAAGAAAATACTTTGCATTAGTGGTTAATGAAAGAGCAGACCCTATGCATTCTAGCTTTAATGTGATTTACAAATGTTCTTTCTGGAAAGTTCCTCAGTCTCTGTATATTAAAATTCTACACATCCTTTAGAACTTCCTCACAACTCAAATAATTTTAACCTTGCTCTACCCTGGGGGTTCTAAACTGATATTAGCCCACCGTCTACTCTCTACTTGAAACTCAGCAGGTTCAAAACCAAAGCAGGACCTGTGTTCTTCCCCCAATACCTGTCTTTGTCCATTTTCCATATGGACCATCCACTAGTTCTGAGTCACGATTTTATTTCTGACTTGCCCCCTGTTCATTACCTCAAGGCAATTTCACATCACGTCTTATCTGGACCAAAATATTGGCTTTTCATCCAGTTCCTGTAGGTAGTCTGACCCACATTTCAATCTTCCATTTCTTCTGCACACTCCATCTGGAATGGCTGGGTAGAAGGGTGAATAAGGTAACGTGGTGCCCACCCTGGAAGGCTGAGTTGTAAGCTGCACATGTTTGTTTGCGTGGGCACACATTCACTCACGTATGCACATTCACACAAAACCTTCCAATAGCTCCCAAATTCTAAGATGAAGACCGTAATCCTAAATACAATATGCAAGTGCCTGC